>JANAVB010029148.1:0-13297 GCA_029216955.1 Iris pallida | reverse complement strand
GCACCATACGAACTCATAGTCCAGTACTCTGAGGATAAGTGTTCGAATGAGGTTGTAGCATCTCCGAAACTGGAACTTTCCAGTCCCCGTAGAATCTCCTGGCGCTCCCAAATCCACCGATCAGACAATTCGGATCAATGGCGACAGTAGTGATACTCTCACCCAGCTCCTCGGTATAGTGGTAGGACTCAGGCCTCCACTCTCCATCCCGGATAATACGTTGGCAAGTCAGCCCCCTACTATCCTTCTGATGCGACGGAACTCCCCTGATCTCTAACAGAGATTTTTGATCTATCCAAGGATCCCGCCAGAGGTCCGTTCCAGATCCATCCTTCATGACCCTCCGGATTGCAGATTGGAGTACCCCCTGTGCCTCAAGACAATCTTGAAAGTGACTGAACGATTGTTGTCAGTAGCACAGGACCAGAAGTTGTCCTGTTTCACATATCTGCTATGCATCCAGTCAGCCCAGAGGGACCCCCCATTGATGAATCTTCATGCCAGCTTCAGCGCAGAGGCCTCCCTGATCTCCAACAATGGGTGAAGCCCCACTCCTCCCTCCTTCTTGGGCCGACAAAGCTGCTCCCAGGAGATTCCCTGCATACCTCCCCTCCATATGAAGTCTGCACAAATTTGCTTAACTTTTTTGATAGTGGCAATAGGAAGCAGGATAGATTGCAACCAGAAATGAGCCACAGCCGATATCACCGATCTAACCAACTCGATGCGATCCCCCAAAGAATAGACCAGCGGCTTGCCATCCTTCGAACCTCCTCTGGACGTACTCCACCAGACTATGGCAGTCCTGGTCCCGAGCATAGTTGACAGTGAGAGGAACCCCTAGACATTTCACCAGGAGATCACTCCTCTCTAATCCCAAGGCTTCGGCTCGTTCCTCCTTCTGAGGGTAAAGGGAGTTGAAATACACCCTGCTCTTCTCTCTATTTATTTGGAGGCCTGATAGGGATTTTAGTTCCCCCATAATCTTTGCAATCGTGTGTATACCCTGTGTAGATGGCTGGATGAACACCAAGAGGTCGTTTGCATAAATAAGGTAGGTGACCGGGGGGTCGACTCTCCTGAACAGTGGAACCAGCCTCCCACGATGTACCGCCATGTCCATCAAGCAAGTAAAGTATTCCATGACAAGCGTGAATAGGTAAGGGGACAGAGGATCGCCTTGTCTAAGTCTACGGTTGCTATGGAAGTACCCATATGGGGTGCCCTGGATGAGGATAGAGAAAGTGGGAGTCGTGATGCATTCCCGAATCCTTGCTACCCAGGGACATCGAACCCTATGGCAGATATCAGATGACAAAGAAAATCCCTATTGACCATGTCATAGGCCTTCCTCATATCCAACTTCACGCATGCCTTCTCCCCTCCAGGTTTACTGAAATCCCTCACCATCTCATGAGCCAGTAGGCTATGCTCCGTGATCGACCTCCCCTTAATGAAAGCCGCCTGGTTCGGAGAGACTAAGTCCTGCATGATCCCCTCCATCCGCTGGTACATAAGGTGCGTAATTATCTTGTAGAGATAATTACAACATGCAATAGGCCTAAAATCTTCCAGCGATGTCTCATCCTCCTTCTTAGGCACTAGAGTCAAGAAGGTGTGGTTCAGCTCCTTCAGTAGCTTCCCTGTAGTGAAGAACTCCTGCACCGCCTCGAGTATCGAGAATTTCAGGGAATCCCAATACCGTTTGTAGAATCCACTGCTAAAACTATCAGGCCCTGGAACTTTGTTGGGATCCGCTATCTTGATAATGGACTCCACCTCTTCCATAGTAACGGAGGCAAGCAGTAGGCTATTCCCATAGGGTGTCATCAGTCTCTTCGTAACTATATTCAAAAACGTAGATAGATAGTCAGACTGAAAATATAACTCAGAGTAGTACCTGATAGCCTCCCCTTGAATCTTAGCCGGCTCTCCCACCAGGACACCCTCTGCATCAAGTAGCTGGGAGATGTTGTTCCGATGCTGCCTGGTCCGAATGACATCATAGAAGAATTTGGAACATCGATCTCCATCCTTAAGCCTAGAACATTTAGCATGTTGGGCCGTACTAATCTCCTTTTGTAGGCACATGATGTTGACCTCCACGATCAGCTCCTTCTCCCTCGTCGCTAAGTCTCCGTTCATCATGTCAGCTTGCATGTCCTGCTAGATGGTCCGTAGCTCAGTCTCCTTATCCTCCAGAGTGGTCTTGGACAGGCCCCTAACACAGCTCCGAAAGGACTTCTTCGTGGATTTGAGCATATGTACCATACGAAACTGCACCGTACCCTCCCTTCGGCTAGCGAGACCCTCCGAAACAGCGTCCAGGTAACCCTAAGAAAGATACCAGCTGTCGTTGTACCTGAATGGATGCGACCGTGCCGTAGGTCGGATGGAGAAGCCAACCCTGATAGGAGAGTGGTCGCTCGTCCCAGCGGTCAGGCCCTCAGCCACGAAATTGGGGAATAGACGAAACCACTCCACGTTGCCCAGGGCTCTGTCCAACTAGCAAGCCACTCTGTTACGGACCACTTTGTTATGCCAAGTCCAGATGAATCCCGAGCGTGACAACCCCTAAAGCCCCGCCTGGAGAAGGCATCTCTGGAAGTCATACCGAACCGGGTCAGGCACCAATCGGCCCCCCACCTTCTCTCCCTGTGAATGAGAGCATTAAAGTCCCCCATCAGAAGAAGCGACAGGTGGGAGGAATCAGCCACGGAGGCTACCCTGGAAATGTCGCTCCACATGATCTCTCGTCGCCGCCTGTCATTGTGGACGTACACTGCTCCTAGTAAGAACCGAAAGCCACCCTTATTTGTAAACGAGATGGCTATCAGTTGTTCCGTCATCAAGATCAGGTCCCCATCCCAATACTTAGAGTTCCATCTGACCCAGATCCTCGCCATGTCACAAAGAGCCAAGTTGTGGAGTTGATCCCGGTGGGATGGAGTCCGTCTGACAAGAGTCTTATCCCCTTTAATCATAGTCTCTAGCAGGACAGAGATTTCGTACTTCTCTCTGTGTAAGACCCCATAAATCTCTCTCCATCTCCCTAACGAACATGCACCCATCACGTTCCAGGCGATTACCGTCATTAATTATTGGGCGCTAAGGTCCCCTGAACGTCACCTGGATTGGCACCTAGGGAAGGTACCACATCCGTCGCTACCATATCCTCTTATATCCCAGCAGTAGGGGCCTGCTGGGTCGCTGGCTAGGAGAGCACCAGCGCCCAGGCCGGGTTATCCACACAGAGTGCCTCATTCCCAGCGGGGGAATATCCTCCCATACTTGAGGGGCTATCCCGGAGTGATCCAGCATGTCTCTTCCTGCTATAGAACCTCTCCTCCGAAGATCCGCCCGTACCCCGCTCCTCTCTCCCCAAGACCACCATGCCTCTGTTGACCATTCTCCTCTGTGCCGAGAAGGTGATCATCGTCCCACTCGGGGGGACCGGCTGCGGAGAGATAGTAAGACTCATTTCCCCAACCTCCTCTATCGATCGATCCCCCTCCTGCATGTTATCCTCCGCTATGTCGTCCCCGGATAGGGCTTTATCTCTCGTGAGGGGCCAGACGCCTCAGTAGGAGGCGGAGCCGTAGTCGCCCCCGCCTGGGAACCTCTTGACGAACAAGTACTGACTAAATGCCCAAAATAAGTACAATGTGAACAGGTTGGGGGAACCCATTCATACTCCACCTTCTGGGTTAGAACCTCTCTAGAAGGCACTTCGTACTCCAAAACCCTCGGTAGCTCCCTGCCCGCTCGAATCTCTACGAATATCCGTGCATACATCAATCGCAATCTAAAAGTGGTATCATCATCAGCCTTAATCGGGGTGCCCACCAGGCTGGCTAGCCGCATCAACAATGGAATGCTCCAGAACCTGACCGGGAACTCCAAAAAATGTATCCAGACAGGTATGGCATTCAGGACCTCCTTCTCACAATGCAGGTCGGGAGTCCACTCTTTCAGGATGATCAACCTGCCATTGAATGTCCATGGACCTCCTTGCAGGATTCTGATAAAATCTTCTGCGAGCCCGAACTTCACGTAGTATAAGCCATTCTCCCTAGCAAATATCTCCATACTGCCTTTTGGCTGCCAGACACGTGACGCGTACCCCCGGATCTGGTCGTAGAATGGCTTGTCCCTCAGGACATACAGGAAAAACGTGTTTTCCCAAAAGGTAGTCACCTTCTCAATCTTCTCAGCTGGAAAGGAGGCCCGAAATCCATTTTCAACCTTCTTCGACGGTACGAACTCCATAGAGGTGTGACTCTTTGGACCCAATGGTTTGCATATATCTGCCCAGGACCTGCCCGCAGTACGGGGGGGCGTCCCCTGGGGACGAAGGATGCCACCAGGAGTGACTCCAGGTGGGGATGGCCCCGGCCCCTGGCCTCACAGGTGCACAACTTTGCCCTTCCCTTTTTCCATCGTTGTCGCCTTGGCGCCAGTCCATCGATCTCCCCGCAGACACCACAGGGCAACAGGCCATCGTTCGCAACCCTGTACCCTCTTCCGGTCGCCTCGCAGTAGGGTAGCGTGCTTTATGGTGGTTCAGCACATCGCCCGCTTTACCTCCGGTCTTTGCTCTCCGTCGTCTCGTGACCGTTGTCCATCCACCTCCCTCTGTCTGGTCCCTTTTAGATCCAAATCCAGATCCTAGATGGAAATCTGGATTCTTCGTCAGATCTGGAACCCACCGATCTGCCTGTCCCGACACCCCCCATCTGGGTTCGTCGACCATCGATCCCACCCGGCCGCTCCTGCTTGCCTCCACCACCTGACCCCTCGCCTGGGGACCCAAGCTCGTACCCGCGACCGCCAAGGAGGCGTTGACCACCCCCGTCGACCCTCCACCTGGTGCGCGTGGGGGCACGCCGGGGTCCCAGGGTTGGGACCCCCTTCCGATCTCCTTCGTAGACGAAACCCTAGGGTTTCTCCCGCAGTCGCCTGGGTCGCCCGCTCCCTTAGCCATGATATATATATATATAGGAGTTTACAAGGCAGATCTTGGTGGAGACATAAAGTTCTCCATCATTTTTACATCAAAATCTATATTGTGTATCACCCCAATAGTGGGCGTAGTCACAAACTCAAAAATTCTATTATTTCTTTTCTTTCATATAAGCCAGACCGCAGCCGCCAACCGAATCCTTGCTGTTTTGTACCACTGGGAACCCCGGTTCCTTTCAACTATGATATCTGCCACCTCCTCTCTCTAGCTTCGAGCGTCATGAGTCTGTAAGCTGAGTTGAGAACATTGATGTTGCCAAACAGATGATAAGAAGGAACATCTAAAGAATAAGTGCTCAATAGATTCATGATCTTGCTCACACAACTCGCACATAGGTGACGAAATCTGCACACCAAATCTTACTAGACGGTCCAGAGTAAGCAGCTTCCCAAGACAAAGTTTGTACAAGCAAAATTGCAGTTTGGAGGCCACCCCTTTGGTGCACGCCATCTGAGCTAGCTCCATGGGAGGGTGAATCTCCCTAATAGACGCATACACGATCGATTGGGGAAATATATGTTGACCGATGTCCGTCCACACCCATCGGTCCCTATCTGTACTCTCAGTATCCACCTGGACCGCTTCAATCTCCTGCCAAAATTGTCTCGTCATAGGGTGAAGGTCCGCTCGTCACACGCCATCCCGAAGAATAGCGCTCACCCGGGCCCTCCTTCCCGCCGTTGGCATCACTTACCTACCAACTCGATCTGCCAAGCTCAGATGGTTGATCCATGGATCCTACCACAGGTCAGTAGTCTCTCCATTTGAAATTGATCTGGAGATAAGCCCCTTCAAAGTAATCAGATGGGAGAGAAGGTTCTTCCAAGTAACGGAGTTATTGCTGTTGGCTCGGATCTCCCAAAAGTACTGATCTTTCATATACCTCCCCTTCATCCATACCGCCCATAAGGAGTCCTGGGCGAGAAATCACCAAGCTTGTTGTACCCGCACAGTATCGCGTAGGGTCCGCAAAGACTGTAGGCCGACACCTCCCTCTTCCCAAGGTCCGTATAGAGTCATCCACCCAATAGAGTGTAAGCCTCCTCTCCATTTAAAGTTGGCACAAAGTCTTTCAATTTTGCTAATGGTCGCAGATGGTAACATGAGAGTCTGCAACCAGAATCGAGCAATGGTATAGATGACGGATCGAACTAGCTCGATACGTCCTCCAAAAGATAAGCTCTGGGCATGCCACCCCTACAGCCGTCACTGAGCGTAGTCAACCAGACTTTGGCATTCGGTCTCTCTGGTATAGTTGATAGATAACAAAATTTTCAAATATTTGACCGGTAACTCCTCCTTCTCAATCCCAAGAAGTAGCACATTCTCTTCCTTCTGCTGACAGTGCTTGTTGAAATAGGCCATACTATTGTCCTTGTTCAGCTGTAGACCAGTTAGTGAGCCAAACCGTTCTATGACCCCGTTCAAAGCCATAATCTCCCGTCACGAAGGAACCAGAAAGACCAGCAGGTCATCCGCATAGATAAGATGTGATACCTGAGGATGCACCCGTTTGCACAGTAGGGTGATATGGCCTCTATAGACCGCCACGTCCAAGAGAGATGTGAAAAACTCCATGACCAAATGTGAAGAGATATGGCGATAGCGGATCCCCTTGTCGAAGTCCTCTTGAACTGCCGAAGAAGCCATACGGCTGACCCTTAACTAGGACAGAGAAAGAGGGAGTGGAAATGCAGACCCGGACCCTATCCACCCAAGTACGATCAAAACCCATAGCAAGCATAATGTGGCACATGAACTTCCTATTGACAGAGTCATATGCCTTCCTCAGAACCAGCTTGACACATACTTTATCTCCTCCCGGTTTGTTGAAGTCCCGGATCAGCTCATGGGCAAGAAGACTATTATCAGTAATAGACCGTCCCTTCACAAAAGCCGCTTGTTACTGGACACCAGGCCCTGCATAATCTGCTCCATACATCTGCACAGAGGTGAGTGATGACTTTATAGATAAAATTGCAGCAGGAGATAGGACGAAAATCGCTAAGAGACGTCGCTCCTTCCTTCTTCGATATAAGTGTCAGAAAAGTATGGTTGAGCTCCTTAAGTAGCTTACCGTTGTCGAAGAAGTCTTGGACGATCTCCAGCACCTCCTCCTTCAGAATATCCCAATGGACTTTAAAGAACTGACTCTCAAAACCATCTGGGCCAGGAGATTTATTCGGGCTCGCATGACGTACAATAGCTTCAATCTCCTCTATAGTCACTGGTGCCAAAAATACATTGTTACCCCGAGGGGTAACCAGACTCTTGCAAACAATCTCCGAAAAGTCAGATAGATGAGTAGTTTGATTGTAAAGCTCAGTATAGTACCTGACTGCTTCTTCATGTAGTACAGTAGTATTGACCATCTCTTGGCCATCAATCTCATATAGCTTAGAGATATGATTACAATATTGACGAGCCCGGATGATATCATAAAAGAACTTAGAGCACTTGTCGTCATCCCGCAGCCAACTGCACTTGGCTCGTTGAGCCAGTTCGATCTCTTCCAGTGTACGTAGCCCCCCGACTTTCTTACGCAGGTCCTGCTCCGTCGCTGCCAGGTCGCTAGCAATATGTGCCTCCCGAAGTTGGTCCTCCTTATCTGAGAGAAGGGTATGACGTGAACCTTTTGCCCATAGTTTCAAGCTCACCTTCACCCGCTTCAGCATCTGAACCATACAGAATTGAGGATTTCCCTCAACGGGATAGCCCCAACCCGCCTGGAAAACCTCCGTATAGCCCGATTAACAGCTCTATTTGTTATTGTACCTAAAATGATGTACCTTTTGGGAGAGAACCATCGATAGATGGATGCGAACTGGCGAATGATCACTCGTGTCGGCTGGGAGGTACTAAGCAACCACATCCGGGAACATAGTAAACCACTCTCGATTTTTCAAAGCACGATCAAGTTGGCAAGCAACACGTTTGTGGATAGCCTTATTATGCCAAGACCATATGTGACCAGTTCTCTCCACCGCCTGTAAACCATATCGCAGAAGACAATTTTAGAAATCTTGCAGTACTCCGTCTGGGATATGCCGACCTTCCACTTTTTCGTGACTGAAAAATAGGATACTAAAGTCTTCCATCAGCAGCAGCGACACATGGAACTGGTTCTCCGCTGTAACACTGATTTGGAGAATCTTCTCCCATAAAGCTTCCTGCAGCCTCATATCATTTTTGTCATACACCGCTTCCAAGATGAAAGCCACCCCCCTTATTAGTGAAAGACACGACAATCAGCTGATCTGACAGATGAATTACATGTCCAGCCCAGCTTTTACTATCCTAACTCACCCAGATACGCGCCACCCTTCCTACCTCCAAGTTATGCACCTGACACCACTGATGTTGGGTCCTTCGTTGTAGTAGTCTATATAGGAGACTTAATTTTAGTCTCTAGTAGCGCCATAATGGAGCAAGCTTCTCGCCTCAGTACCTCTTTGATCTCCTTCCATCTCCCTATCGCACATGCCCCTCGGACGTTCCAAGCTAAGATAGACATTTAATACCCAGGGGATGACCCCTCAATATATCTCCAGAGCCGTCATTAGGGAAAATAACGTGCTCCATCATCTGACCCTTGGCTGCTGTGCCTTCCGGAGAAATCTCAAGAGGTGGGCTAAACCCGCTGGGATCCCCTCCATTAATTGTCACAATGGTCCTTCCATCTGGGGTTAGTTACACACAAGTCATAGGTGTCCGTAGTCAGAATCCCCATCGCCTCCTGCCCTCCATCCTCTCTAGGTAGTACCGCCCGACGCTTCCTGCTTGTGCTCTCCTCTGGCTAATGGGTATGGTCTTCCGTCACCTTCTTTCTGCCATGCCCTCCTGGACGGCCTAAAGACTTGTTACGTCTGGACTGGAAAACAATAGTCTGTCCGTGATTGAATCCGCGTACAACAGTAGTAGCGCCCTCTCCGTTCTCTTCCAAGGTATGGCCATCTCTTTCCATCTCTATTCCAGCCCCGGTTCCCGCCTTAGGGCCCTGGTGGCCACCTGCATCAGTCATTTCTCTATAAGGCTGCATCACCCGGTCCACCCATTGAGAGAAAGGATTAGCCTGAGTTGTGTCAGCCCCTCCTGCACTTGGTTGGACCCCCTCCATCATAGAGGTGGATGCCTCCTGTGAACAAAGTACCCCACTACCTGCACGTAGTCCTCTATCGCTAGGGGTATCAGTCACCCCGTATCCTTCCACATCCCCGGCCTCCCCTACAGGACACCCTTTAGAGGGATGTCCAAAACATTTGCAATGGCTGCAAACTGGTGGCACATACTTATATTACACAGTCTGGCGGAAGACCCCACCGGAAGGCACCTCATACTCAACAAAATGCGGTAGGTCAGCACTCGCATCTACTCTAACAAAGATTCGCGCATATCCTATACGAGTTCTGTACATCGTAGCTTCGTCGGCCTTTACTGGTTTGCCTATGACACTGGCAATATGTATCATCATGGAGATGCTCCAATGGTTAGCTGGTAAAACCGGTAGTCTGATCCAAATTAGAATTATGAGGAGAACTTCATGCTCATAAGTCGACTCCGGTGTCCATGCCTTCATGATAATAAGCATGTCATCAAAGGTCTACGGTCCTCCCTGGAGGACCCGCTCCATGTCCTACTGCCCCTCGGTCTCCACACTCGTGCCGCGTACGCACGGATCTGTCCGTAAAACGGTCTCGAGCCAAGCACGTATATGATGACTGAGTTGTGCCAGTAGTCCGCGGTCTCAGCAAGATCTTCCTCCGTCAGGGTCGTCCGAAGTGTTGTGCCCACCATCTTCGGTTGAACATAAGACATCTGTGCTGGCAAGCTATTCACCCCTCCATTCAACATATCCGCGTAGGATTTCGGGACCCCAGCCTTATGTTGATCTCCAACAACCTGCTTGCCCTTATCCACCACCGACTATCGTTGTTGAGGCATTGGTGGTATGGACACATTATTAGGTATTTGGCGAGAACTTCCATTTGTCCTCCTAGCCCCCTTGGGATTACACCGTTAATGTGTCTCCGTAGCACGTGTTGATGGTCATCTCCCCTATGATGTTCGCCTCCTGAAGCCCCGTCTGGCCGACGAGCTTCGATATCCCCTTTTTCGTTATGCATTCTGATCACCGTTGTCCATCTTGCCTCCTCCGTCGGGTCATCCCGTCGATCGCCGTCTCCTACGGTGCCTTCGACCCCGTCCAGAGCCCGCCCCAAGCAACAACCAACCCTTGCCAATCCGCTTCCGGTCGCGCCACCCCTAGCCGACCCGCTGCCCGCCACACCGTCCCTGATCGCTGCTCCGCCGCTCCCGGCCACGCTGGACTTGGCCTGGCCACTCCCGGTCGTGCCGCCTGTGCCGTTGCCGCCATTGTCGGTGCCGCCAGGGCCCTTGTCGCCACTGCCGGTGCCACCAGCACCCGTGCCGCCACCGCCTGTGCTGCCACCCCCGTGCCTGGGCTGGCCATCTGATTCCCTTTCAGGTCTGCCCGAGCCAAACAGCCGCCGGCGCCGCCACCGTCCGCGTCGCCCTCAGTCACACCGCCCCCTGCCGCTCCGACCCTGGTCGGCCCACCGCCGGGGGCGCCAGGGTCCCAGGCGAAGGAGACCCTAGTTTCCTCGTTCGGTCGCATGTCGTCCGCTCCCGATGGCATCGTCATTATATATATATATATATATATATATATATATATATATATATATATATATATATATATATATGGAGCCTCGCGGGAACCCTGTCGTTCTCGACCGTTGGATCAAGCGTGCGTGTGTACGAAGAGGGCACAAAGTTCCTACTGGTAAGTAGAACCATAATAACGTCACAAGGCTCGAACACCCAACCACCGGGCCCATGTTAATCCTCACTTCACTCAGTCACTGATATTTCATATAATTTTTTTAGCCGAATTTATAATTTATTTACATTTTCAGTTTGATTTGTTCATGTTCAATAGTCATGGTTAATAAATACTTGTTAACTTTGACCCACGGGTTGGCCATGATTATAGACTAGCGGACCTATTTGGTTCCCATGTGTAAAAGTTTTAGTTCAATAGAGATGGCAATGGGTGTCTCATGGAACTTCAGATAATATAATCAAACAAAATTTATTTTTGGTTTTGACGAACAAAATGCCAACAGAAACGACAAAATAATTTGTTTCAAACAAAGATACACCCTACATCTTACTCCTATATATATAGATACACCCTACAAAGATACACCCTACATTCAGTGTGAGAGAGAGGTGTTACACTCTGTACCAATATGGATCCGATTTCCGGAATTGCCTATTCAGTACTGGAGCCTTCCCATGATGACAAAACTGGCAAGCTTGATAGGTAAACCAATAAAGGCGGATGATGCCACTACGTATCGCACTCGTATGGGTTTTGCCCGTATATTCGTAGGAATAGAAGCAAGGAGGAGTCTTCCGAATAGTATCGAGTATGAAGTGCCTTCAGGCGACGTCTACACACAGCGAGTAGAGTATGAATGGGTCCCGCCTATCTGCAACAGATGTGGATGTTTCGGTCACCCTAGTCGAGAGTGCAAGGCCACCGAAGAAGCAGATGGGAACTTAGAGGCCGGCTTGGGGGACGTCGAGATGGATGAAGACCATAATGGTAGCTTAGACGTTAGAAGTCCTACAACCAGGAAGACAGGAGATGTAGACATCAGCAATAACACTAATGAAGGACAAGAAGGTTTGGGGATAGATTAGACCAATGGGTGCGGCAACGTGATTAGCTCGGCGATAGAAGACACTGCAGTTGGGTGGTCATCGAATCAACACATGGAGTCCGGGGCCTTGTGCCGAGGTCCGGAGACATGGTAGTGTTCAAGGCGCAGCCGAGTAATTCGATCGAAGGAAGGATATCGACACCTCATGTGGGGAGTAAAGCTAGACCGGGGCCACGACAGAAAGAGGGATATGCTGTGCATGATACAAGGTCAGACACGCTGGGTTGGAGCAATGGCATGGGTAGCAGGAAGAGGCAGGCAGTGGTTAACATAAACGACTCCAGTATGTCCAGAAGTGAGTCTCTACTAGCAATTTGCATTGACAACCCCAAGTGGCAGGAGTTGCACAAACAAAGAACCGAGGGAACCAGACATGAGCAAGAAAGGTTAGAAAGAAATTCAGAGGAGCTTGTCACTTCCCCAGGTGATAATCTTCGAGACGCTCTTAGGGACGAGATCGCCAATTAATGTCGATTATTACCTGGAACGTTCGAGGGGCGTGTTCCTTGGGTCGATGGAAGGAAATAAGTGATGTTGTCAGGAAAGGGCAATATAATATTTGCACTATTCTTGAATCGAAGATCAAGTCAGAGAGTATGATGTCGCGTAGGACGCCCCGAAGTTGGAACCAAGCGAATAATCTCCACCTTTGTGGTATGGCCAGGATATGGGTGCGATGGGACGAGGGGTGCTGGAAGGGTCAAGTAATACACTTGTTAGAGCAGCTAATAGTACTATCCCTTGTGAATAAAGGCGGACTTAGATTCCTATTTGGTGTGACGTATGGCCACAATGATCGACGGAGGCGGGAAGAGATGTGGAAAGAAATTATACATGTTAGCATCCTGGCAGACAACACGCTCAAAGTTCCTCTACTGCTCATGGAGGACTTTAACGCTCTCTTATATGGCCACGAGAAGATAGGTGGAAGACGGATTCCAGATTCTATTCTGCAAGACTTCCAAGAGTATTTGCTTCGACCAAGCTTACAAACTGTGGAAAGAACGGGGCACATCTGGACGTGGAATAATAAAGCCAACGGAAGCGTATAGTGTGCTGGACAGAGCTCTTGGGAACCGGCTGTGGATGCAACTCTTCCTAACGTCACTGCGGAAGGGCTTGCTGGGGCACATCGGACCATTATCCCTTAGCGTTCGCCTCTCGGTAGATAGTAAGCCTAAGGCCCGGCCGTTTAGATACAATAATAGGTGGCATCTCATAGATGGATATGACCGGGTGGTGGACTCTAAATTGAATATCACTGCTGTAGGCAGCGCTCAGTACATATTCATGCGAAAGCTCAAAGAGGTGAAGATGGGACTAAAGAGTTGGAACAAAACAAAGCCTCCCAGGAAGCTTGATGAAGGGGAAAACAAACTGCAGAGTATCCAAAACATGTTGCAGCAAGACCTACACAACCAGGCCTTAGCAGAGGAGGAGAGAAGACAGGTGCGGGAGGTTAGTTCTCTTCGTATGCAGGAGGAGATAGACTTAGCCCAGAGGGCTAAATGTACCTGGCTACTGG
>JANAVB010029147.1:0-34944 GCA_029216955.1 Iris pallida | reverse complement strand
TATACGGTCAGGGTTTCAAATGCGGTTAGAAGAACACGGACATGCTTTCTATTCAAAGTATTTCAATTTTACAAATTGAAAACTTTGAAGGGGGTCCTGTAGAAGCATGGAAAATACTAAAGAAAATGACTCATGCGGCCAGGAAAGACCCACGCGGCTCCGAAAGCCCATGCGGCTTGGGGCATCATGCGGCACAAGGAGCTATGCGGCCCGAAGCATTCCATGCGACTCAGAAGACACGTGGCCTGATAGTGCTGCCCTCTACCCATGCTGCATTAATTACTATGAAGGCTGACCCCTCTGAAAAGTTGACAGCCCTGACACCAAAGGCAGGTAATTATGGCTCTGCCATAATGATGAATCTCTAGGGAAGAGGAAAGAAATCTCTGACACAAATCCCCCGAAAGCCATAAAAAATACCACGTGGCCTTGCCACGTGGACGTTCGTATGCGGCTCGCTTCTCATGCGGCTCAGAATAAATCCTATGCGGCTCAGGCCATAGGAGCCTCATGCGGCTCGAGCAAAGGACTTCCCATGCGGCTCCAAAGTGAATCCATCCTATGCGGCTCAGGCCATGAAAGCCTCATGCGGCTCGAGCGAGGACTTCTTATGCAGTTCAAAGAAGATCATATCCATGCGGCCCAGGCGGATATATACCTATGCGGCCCACAAGGATTACTCCTCTGTGGTTAGAGGACTCAAGTGAGGGCCACTGCCCACGCAGCCCTGACACGTGGGCTCACATTCATATGCGGCCTACATTCATATGCAGCTCACTAGTCATGCGGTCCAGATTCCCTCCAGCAGCTCCTAGGACACGTGTCCTAAATCGATTAATTCCTCAGATTTGCTGTCATTAAAGATTGGGTCAGATCCCAATAAATCTAGGACACGTGGCAGAAGAATAGATCTGATTTATTCACAGATATCAGAAGATCAGTATAAGGAAGATTTATTCCAATCAGCATTAATTGCTCATGGGATTTGGTATAATCTACACCTAATGGCCCAGATCCATCATAATCAAAACGAATGGCCAAGATGGACCAATCTCCAAGCCGTCGCCATCTCCAAAAGCTAATCATTGGCAACCCTAATAATCACATCCCACTATTATAAATAGCAGGGTGCCATTCCCTTACGAAAAAAGAGGAAGATATACAATATCAGAGAGAAAAAAAATACATATATACAGAGAGACTCCCCCCATATTCAGGAAGAGAATATATACAGAGAGAGAGAAGCCAGAGGAGCAACAGAGGAGCAAGAAGAGCATTTCTTCGTCAACGTCTACCATCTTTTCACAAGGAGCCAAGGCTGCATACCGATCGTCCAAGGAGTAAGGCAGGGCTGCCGTCGCCTTCCCGAGCCTCTATCGTCACCCCCCATAATCTAAAATAAACAATTGTACTTAGACTGCTGTACCTAGGTTTTCGTTCCTAGGCTTTCTTTGTACAAGCGAGTTTGTAACGTGAAGTAAAAGTTCGGTCCTCCGATAATTGTTCTGTTTGTTTTTTATATTTCGTGGCAAACAATAGGGCTACCTACATGTCACCCTGTTTTGCACCCACCTGTCGTCGTGTCCAACTTTACAAGCCGTATCAGTGTTCACTGACAGCAAGTTTGGGGTAGTATAAATCGGTGCACGACGGATTTCATGTCCGATACGACATGAAGTGTCATGAGATTCGAAGGGGTCTGTCAGTGGTTGCCCCCGCCTCCGTGCCAAGTGGCACGTGTCCACGTGGCATGTGCTGCGTGCAAATGGCCCCGAGCAGTAGGGTAAGCGCACAGCTCGCGCGTGCGTGTGCACCCGCGTGTGCACGTGTCCAAACCGACACGACACGATACCAAAAACACCTCAGTCCATAAGAAACATGTAAGCCACACAAAAACACAATTTTCTATTCAGAAACTTTCTAAAAATTAAATAGAAATGCCCTTTGGGGCATTTCATCAAACACCCTAGCTAGTGGGCTGATACGTGTCCATTTAGGACACGAAATAGACTCAAAATCCTAAAGAAATCTAGGATTAGCTAGGGGACACTTAGATCTAGGTCATTATGTAAAAATAACATCATCTAATTAAGAGTTTTAGGGATTTACCTATTGGTGTCATAACTCCTCAAAAAGCTCCAAAGAGGGGGTGTCTCCTTGCTCTCCAAACTTCACCAAATTGCGATCAAACTGAGAATAAAATATACCAACAGCAAGAAAACCTAAGTTAAAACCTATTGCAATTTGTTTGAGGGAAAAATGAATTAATTTGGATTTTTTATGAATTAATGAAGTTGGTACATACCTCTCTTTCCAAATGAACTTTCCTAAAGAGGCTAGCCCTAATGGAAGAGAGTATTTATAGGGTGGGATTCCCTAGGCTAGGTGGTGTGGCTGACCATAGAGTGAATTAGGGTTAGGGTTAGCTCGTGGGTTGGGCTTTGGGCCCCTATGTGCCAAGTTGCTAATTAATGGTTCAACCATAAGTCATGGCTTATGACTTAACTATTTCAACTTAAAGTCTAATGGCCTATTAGGAATCAAGTTAATGTTAGGTTAGGGTTATATGACCTAATCAAGTCCAAACACAACTAGGGTTAGCTTCTAGGTTAGTCTACCAAGGTCAATGCTAGTCAAAGTCAACCTAGTCAACCATCATTCAAATAATTCCAAAATAAATCCTAAAAATCCCATAAATTCAAATAAATTATAATAAAATCAAATAACCTCAAAAATAACAAAAATACCCTCAAACTAGAAATGATAAATAAAATACCCTAATCACAAGTCATGATATTAAATAGTTTAAAAAATTAAAAATTACAAAAATCATAATATAAATTAAATATAAATAAATAATAATTATAATTACAAAATTTTAAAATTACTCTCATATGAAAAACTGGGTGTTACAATCCTACCCACCTTATAAAAATTTCGTCTCGAAATTAAGTTGATCGCACCCCCTTCTAGGTCAAACATAGTCAAGGTCAATCACTAGTCAATTTCTCAATATCCTAGTGCTTGGTCATCAGCTGGTCAACTTCTTAGGACTTTACCTCTGCTAGCTACCTTAGTGTTGGCAACTAGAATTTAGCAAAAAAGAACTCTATAATAGGCTAGCTCTTAACTTTTCAATCCTATAAAGTCACCCATAACTAAGTACCTACAAGCTAAGCACACCAATCCCAAATACCACATATATATATGCTCAAGAACAACAACCAATCACATATATCCTAAGTATATCATCTATATATATATATGACTGATCAACCAAGGGTTAAAGTAGACTAAACTCATAAGGGACTGATACAAAAGCTTAGAATTAGGCTAATGATGAATGGTCTGAAACATCAATATAGGCAAAAGGGAATGATGCCAAGGGACTGAAGTTATGAGCTAAAGGACAGGACATTTGGGTCCACTTGTAAAGTCAAAGAGAAAACCTACAAAGTGACTGAAACATGCCTCTAGATCAACCTGGGCTCTCCTCTCTATCTGGCTGAACTAACTATATGCAAGACAGTGGTCTACAGAAGTGAACCAAACTGGTGTACAGGAAATGCAATAGACAGTATACCGCAAATGGGTGCAGGCTACAACCAGTCAAAATGCATTACTTATATACAAGCTATATATATGCCTTACCCTCATCACCTCAACTCTATTCAAAGTTTAAAAACACCAACTCCCTACCACATGCCTAGCACTCCAATAAAGGGGTCAGATACTGTAAGGTGTACTAGGACAGAACAGTAAACTATTCCAAGTGGTGAGTACAGGCCTCTAGTATGCATGATACTAACTCTCCAGATATACAGAATATGGTAAGGGGTTGATGGTTATATTGGTGAGTCAATAATTGGGGTCTGAACTATGGTCCAGTGAAACCTATGATGCAACATGGTAGGTAATGAATTTGAGTGCAGTGATCAACTTCTTGTATAAGTCTGAACCAAGGGAACAAGATAACTAGTGAAGGTCTGCACACTGCCTATAAAGGTTGATTAAATATGACTGAACTCCACACAAAGAAAAATTTACTAAAATAGAAAACTGAGCCAAATATAGGCTAAATAACATGTCAATAATCCTATACATCAATGACCTATAGGTACCAAGCAAACCCATATACCAATATCATCTGTAACCTTTCTACATACATAGACCTCTCTATCTTAGGTGAAACTACCACTATACTCAAGGACAGGCTCTGGTCATGGTGTCCTCACTGAAAAAAGTTAAGGGAAAATAATAACAATCATCAAGGTTATAAGGCATACTAACATCCTATATAAAAACTGGTTGGTCAGGAAAATCATCTACAATGGTTTACTATTCTAATACCAATGCTAACTATCATCTCTAGGGTACAGACACTCTATAAGTCATCATATCATTATACTATGAAGGAACTACCTATGAATAAGCTCTACAAATAAAATATCCCTACTCCTAAGTCATTTATAACAATCAAAAGGGTATGATGTTTAAAACCTTCTCAAGATACAATCTGTTAATCATATGCATCTGTCCAAAATTATGTTGTCCAGAGTCTTCATCATGCTAGTGAGCAAGGCTACGATAATCACAAAGTCCTCGACTAAGGCACATACCTCTAGAATTATGGTATTTAAAAATTTTGCATTACCGTATGCTTGGCAGCGAAAACTTACATTCCCACACCCGAGAAATACGTCCTAAATCTGACTATATGTCCTCACTATGCCAGCTAACACGACTATCGAAGATTCTAGATCCCATAACTGAGGTGTCCTAGCCCATATGATTCATTTCGAAAGAAAATCAAACATAACACAAGAACAACATGACAGAATTGATCAACTAACAAGAAATAGAGGGAATCAAAATTTCAAGGCAGTTATAAGAGGCAATTATGAAAAAAATCGAATAGAACGGAACCGACAACTAGATCTCCCAACGGCCTGAGCATCCTCGACTGTCCTGGCGAAAGCTCGCTCCTGCTGGCCTCCCCTGGCCTGCTGCTGATGCTGCATGTACCTCTGCTTCTGAGTCGGTAAGGGTAATCTCTTCTGCTGGCATACCCGAGTCCTCGCTCCTACTCCCTGAGCTGTCCATTTAGGAAACTTGGGACACTCTCTTAACGGGTGATATGATACTCCATAAAGTAGGCACTTGCCTATCCTCATTCGGCATTTGCCCCAATCGTGACCTGGTTCCCTACAGGAAGGGCAACTAGTAATCTGCTGCTGTCTAGGGGTCTGCTGCGTCTGTAATTGTGGTCCCCTCGGCTGCTCTATCAGAGCCCTAGTTTCTGCTCCTGGCGCTGCTCCCTGAACTACTCTGCCTATGTTCTGGGAATACTCCCTCAGCTGGTGGTCCGCTGCTCCACATAGTAGGCACCTGCCCAGCCTCTTCCTGCACTCACCCCATCCATGCCCCGGCTTCTTGCCATAGAATTGTCTGCTGCCTGGGTGCCTAATACTGTCTGGGTTGCTGCTGTCCCTGCTGATGGCCCTGACCCTGGAACTGCTGCTGAACAGGCCTCTATTGATACTGATGCTGAATCTGCAAGAAGGGTAACTTGGCTAGGCTCGCACATCCACTAGCTCTCTCAAAAGGAGGTGTAATGGGACAATCCATCTTCTGGTGGGCACCTGACCCACAAAAATAGCAAACCTTCAACCTCTTTCTGTACTGCTCCCAGATGTGTCCCGACTTCTTGCAGTAGGGACAACTGATTGCCTTCGAGTCCTGACCCCGATACTGATGCTGCGCCTGCTGAACTCCCACTGGTGTCTGCGTCTGCTAAATCTGCACATGGGGCCTCTTGGCCTGGCCTCCGCTGCTGCTGGTACCGTGAGCATCCCGTCCCCTCTTGAACAACTGTTGCCACTGAGTTTCTACTATCTGCTGGAAGAAGGAGAACAACCATGCCACGTCCTCTGATCCTGATGGACTGCTGCTGAAGAACGTTCGAGGCGACAGAAAAAAGTCTCGGAGTAGGAAGAGGTGCACTCCCATAAGCTGCAGATATCCCAGCCTGAGCTGGCATAACAGGAACTGCAGTCTCGGGGCCCTGCTGATCAGGACGAGGAGTGGTAGACCCCTCAGTGGTATCTTCCTGATCGAGACAATGAGATCGTGTCTCCATAACCATCCTGAAGACAGATCAAACAAGGAATCAATACTGAGATAGAAATGATAATTCAAGGGAGGACAGTTACTCAAAGAAGTATCAGGAATTTAGATGGCAGGGATCCAGTTAAGAGTTTTTCCTAATGTGATTGAGTACCTCAAAATAATCCTATTCCTACTGCAGGCTGTAGTGATACTCTATTTCGAATACCACTACATAAACTCGACCTGCATGGGCCACCACTAAAAATGTGTCACGACCCACACCCTAGAGTAAGGGCACGAGAACGTAACAACGTCCAGCCTCCGCCGCAGTGTCGGCGGTAGAACGCTGTCCTAGGTCACAACATCTAATAATATAATGCTAAACAGTTTATACTCCCCGAATGGGGGTGACATAGCAGAAAGTAAACTCAATCACAACTAAGGCAGGAAGATAGGATAGAAGATAGATAGATAAATACTGCTGAAATGAAAGAAAATCTACAAGTACAAATAGAGAGTCTGAGTGTCTAAGATAAATACATATCCCAAGTATCAAATATATACAATCATCCAGAGAGTAATGTAAATGAAAACATCCTAGTCTAGAGGTGTGTCATCCACTGCTAGTGGGACCTGCTGCTGGTCCAAGTCCAACATCTCATCTAAGGTAGCACCGTAAAAGGTATCCACACCGGCCTCTTCCTAGTCCTCTGTAATATTTTCAACAGGTCCAGTCAGGACAGGAAATAGTACAATACATCTCAACAGATCATAGTAAGTTAGAAAATATAATCATGCAGTAAAGTAAGATACAAGAACTGAAAGAAGTACATGATATAAACAGAGAAAGCTGTAATAGAAATATATACTGTAAATAGAGAACTATTAGTGGCTAGTGATTCAGAGTACAATATAAACATGTGAATGGCATAGGAGATTCTGGGAACTATACTATGGAGTGATCTGGGAACTACACTACTTGGATATTATTCACATGTCTACTTCTACTCTCCCGTACCCCCAATCAATACACAAGGATCCAGCCAGGTTATGTTATGATTCCATGTAATGGCCCACAAGGGATGATACATGGTAAGCCCATAAATGGGTGATCTGGGAATGTCCATAAATGGGTGATTCAAAAAAGACTCTGTGATCATGAGAGTACATGTCACAAGTGATCAATGAACCGTGAAGCATAGTTATACACCATGTAAGTGAAACTCATAGAACATGTAGTATCCGATGCTCCCTGAGGGGATAGTATCTCAAGAAGGGATCCATATAGTACTAATCCGTGTGACCAACGTGACAATATCAAATAAAGTAATTTAAAGCAGAAAAATAATTCTAAACAGGATATGAAATGATCAGAGAATGTACTCGCCTGGTATCTGAGTGTCCAAGATGAAAGTACTATTCGAGAAGTGGTGTCTGGCTCCTATTTAGAATAGCAAAAGTCACAACAAGTCCAGAATGGTAAAATGAAGTTCTACTATGCACTCTACATGAGTCTAGGCCAATCTAGGCCAAAGTCAACTCTTGGTCAACTCTGGTCAACACTAGAAGTCAAACTAGGTCAACTATGGTCAAACTAGGTCTAACAAGTCTAAACTAGGTCAAACAAGTCTAAACTAGTCTGAACAAGGCTAAACTAGCATATGCTAGTATACCAAGTCCATACAACCTATACAACACAAAGTCAAACCCATCATCACACAACCAATATTGTATCTAGGCCTACACATGGAAATCACATAACACATACATATAGGCTACCTATATGTATACCACACATATATATATATATATATATATATATATATATATATATATATATATATATATATATATATAATACATATATAATAGCACACACACATGTTATGATACATATGATACTTACATATATACATAATATAATCTATACATCCATTTACAAGTATCTATACTAGATACATATATATATTTCACATACTTATTACATATATAGATATACATATTACATATATACGTTACATATATAGAATGTAAAGGGGAATAAAAGAGGAGTGATGTGTGTGTCTAGAGTGAACTGTGTGTGTGTACAGAAAAGAAAACAGTGAAGTGAGAGTGACTGAAACCTGTGTGTGTGTGTGTGTGTATACATGAGTGTGAGCTATGTGTGAGGGAAAATAGTATGACAGGGGCTGATGTGAGCTTGTGTGTGTGTGTGTCAACAGTGACTGTGTGGGTGAGAGATGTGGGTGTGTTTAGCTAAGGTGTGTGACAGGAAAATTGAGTGTGTGTGTGTCAATGAAGAGTGTGAGAGTGAATGGCCTGTGCTCAGTCCAATGGACAGTGAGGAGTGTGAGAGAATGAAACCTGTGTAGAGTGAAACAGGGAGCCAAAAGTCTCAGGAACAATGTGTAAAACCAGTCCAACCCACAACAATCTCAGGAATCATATGAACTCAGATTTGAGTTCAAATCATGACAGTGTCAATGAGAACTCTTGACAGTTCTCAGGAAAAATATAGGAAGAAAATCACATCTAATTCTCAGATTTATACAAGCATTCATATGGATATGAAATCAGTCAATCAATGCAATGTTTCAGTTAATCATTAAGTTTAACTCAGATTTTAATATTTTCCAGGTTCTTTGAAAACAGTCCAAACATTCCATTCCATTTCATTTTTCAAATCACCACTAAAATCATCCAAAATTAGCATACAGCTAGATTACTTATAGGAGAACAGTATTAGGGACTTAAACATGTAATTAATAACATTTAAACTAGCTAAAAGGAATGCCAAATCTAAATTAAAAACTGGAAAATTGCTGAGAATATAACATGTATCAGATTTTAGGGAAAATGCAAAATAATGAATAAAAACATGTTAGAATGTACAATAAATGGTTGGTAATGCAAATATAATTTATGCACGTGTCTTAGGGTGTGTCTTGTGTGCACCATAGCCGAATACGGCGTGTCCACATAACTGGAAACAGAAACAAACAAACTGACACTGCACAGCAGTGCAGTCTCATGCACAAGTGCACGCGTGTCGTGTACTCGATACAGACCAAACCAAGACACGTGTTCACAGACCTAGGTTCGCTACACATAGGGCTACCTACGTGTCATCCTGTTTTGCACCCACGTGTCGTCGTGTCCAACTTTACAAGCCATATCAGTGTTCACTGACACCAAGTGTACGTGTAGTAGAAAATCGGTGCACGACGGATTTCGTGTCCGATACGACACGAAGTGTCGTAAGACTCGAGGGGGGGCCTGTCAGTGGTTGTCCCCGCCTCCGTGCCAAGTGGCATGTGTCCACGTGGCGTATGCTGCGTGCAAATGGCCCCGAGCAGCAGGGGAAGCGCACAGCTCGCGCGCGCGTGTGCACCCGCGTGTGTACGTGTCCAAACCGACACGACACGATACCAAAAACACCTCAGTCCATTAGAAACATGTAAGCCACACAAAAACACAATTTCTTATTCAGAAACTTTCTAAAAATTAAATCAAAATGCCCTTTGGGGCATTTCATCAAACACCCTAGCTAGTAGGCTGATACGTGTCCATTTAGGACACGAAATGGACTCAAAATCCTACAAAAATCTAGGGTTAGCTAGGGGACACTTAGATCTAGGTTATTATGTAAAAATAACAGCATCTAATTAAGAGTTTTAGGGATTTACCTATTGGTGTCACAACTCCTCAAAAAGCTCCAAAAAGGGGGTGTCTCCTTGCTCCCAAAACTTTACCAAATTGCTATCAAACTGAGAATAAAATATACCAATAGCAAGAAAACCTAAATTAAAACCTATTGCAATTTGTTTGAGGGAAAAAGGAATTAATTTGGATTTTCTATGAATTAATGATGTTGGTAAAGAGGCTAGCCCTAATGGAAGAGAGTATTTATAGGGTGGGATTCCCTAGGCTAGGTGGTGTGGCCGGCCATAGAGTGAATTAGGGTTAGGGTTAGCTAGTGGGTTGGGCTTTGGGCCCCTATGTGCCAAGTTGCTAATTAATGGTTCGACCATAAGTCATGGCTTATGACTTAACTATTCCAACTTAAATTCTAATGGCCTATTAGGAATCAACTTAATGTTCGGTTAGGGACATATGACCTAATCAAGTTCAAACACAACTAGGGTTAGCTTCTAGGTTAGTCTACCAAGGTCAATGCTAGTCAAAGTCAACCTAGTCAACCATCATTCAAATAATTCCAAAATAAATCCTAAAAATTCCCATAAATTCAAATAAATTATAATAAAATCAAATAACCTCAAAAATGACAAAAATATCCTCAAACTAGAAATGATAAATAAAATACCCTAATCACAAGTCATGATATTAAATAGTTTAAAAAAAATTAAAAATGACCAAAAATCATAATATGAATTAAATATAAATAAATAATAATTATAATTATAAAATTTTAAAATTACCCTCATCTGAAAAACTGGGTGTTACAAGTTATTAGCTTATTGACTTCGAAAAACAATTTTGAAAATTATAAATATTTTTATAAGATTTTGATTAATAAAAATATATTTTAATGGATGATACTGTTATATTTAAATTTCAATGATAACTATTTCTTTGAATTAAAGATTAGGTTTATACTAATATAATTTAAATTATTTTTGAGGGAAATTAATCTTTCGATTTGGACTTATATAATTTAAATTGTTAAGATAACTTCGAATATTATTTTAAACTATTAAGTTTATCGCTTAGTTGACTTGGATTGGGAGTTAAAATCATACGAATTGTTTTGATAGTAGAAAACATTATTTTCGATTATCATGATTAAATTCGATTTATTTAGTTTTAAATTTTTAGCCTATAGAGGATTTGCGACCTATATTTTCGTTTAATAAAATATTAAACTTATTTAAAAATCAGATAAGGATCCAATATATATATATATATATAATACGTATCTCGATCATCAAATTCCCAAGCCAACCAAGGAGAAATTAAATCTGCTAAGGTTCTTTCTCTCTCTCTCTCTCTATCTCTAAATATATAAACAACACAACTCTTCCAAACCCCCTCTTATCTATATACGCACATATACATATATATTATCATCGAAGCTAATATCCTTTCTATCATTCAATCCCCTCATCATTATATATATAAAAAAGTTATAGGGAAGCAACACTTAGAAAAGCTATCCCCACAGAATTCCTCCACCTTCCCGTCGTCATCCACCGACCCTACAGAACCACCCCGACCATTTCCACCATTATCCTCATCCACACCACCGGCAACACCAGACACTACTAAAATAAGGCAAATTAGCGACGTCAGGATACGTCGCTAATTGAGGAAAATATGTCGCTAATCGTAATTAGCGACGACTTTAGCGATGAAACATGAAGGTCGCGAAAAAGCTAGTCGCAGATGACAAATTCGTCGCCCTCCGTCGCTGTTTGCGACGTGACCACACTGTCGTCGGGTTGTCGCAAAATTAGCGACCGAGGGCGACGAAATTGTATGTCGCCAAATTAGCGATGTAGTGCGACTACTTAGCGACATTATTTCTTTTTATGTGATGACATGGCATGCCTGCCACGTCAGCTGTGTAGCGACGTACAACGACCAAATTAGCGACGTCAGAATTCTACCACATCAGCTTCTGAGTGATGAATTGCGACAGATAGCGACGTAACGGCACTAATTAGCGACGTAACGACGCTAATTAGCAACGTCAGGGTACATCGCTATACATCGCAGATCGTCGCTATACGTCGTAGATCGTCGTTATACGTTGCAGATATTATAAAAAAATTAAAAAAATATAATGTGTATTTTTGTTATGCTGTGTGTCTGTGTTTACAGTGTGTGTGAAGTGCAGTGTTCGAACCATCGACAGTTTCGCTTACTGTTCTATGTTTTATCTTGGATAGAAAGAGCAACAATTCAGGGTACACTTTTCAGAGCTTCCTCTTCACGTCCTTCACCTTCTCGGGATACTTTACAACGTCCCGAAAAAGTGAAGGATGTGAAAATGAAGCTCTCAGAAGTACACCCTGAACTGTTGCTCTTTCTGTCCAAGATAAAACATACAACAGTAATCGAAACTATCGATGGTTCCGAACACTGCATTTCACGTACACTGTAAACACAACACACATCATCAAAAAAATACACATTATATTTTTTTAATTTGGGCAGCATCTCCTTTGTATATCAGATAATCGCTTATAACCCAGCATAGGTATATTTGTCATCTCCGTCGCAGATATCATCATAATTAACAATCTTCCATCATAACAGTCTACAACTAATAGATGAATAACAGTCTCCCATCATAACAGTCTCCCATCATAACAGTCTACAACTAAATATCATACATGTACTCAATAAAAATACCAACAAAGTAAATATCATAAACATACATATCCAACAAACATACATGTCCAACAGAGTCAAATAAGAATGAAAATTAGTGTGCCAATGATCAATGGGCCCATAGGGCCAATATATACAAAGATGATAAAAAATCTACTAGATCACTGAGGACCCCTGCTACGCATCTGAGATAGCATGTACTCATACTGCTCCTGTGCGAGGTGCACCATAGGGGCAGTAGGAGGCAGTACAACGTCTGGAGTCGGCGCTGTCGATGGACCGGGAGGACGTATCTGCTCCAGCTCTTGCAGTCGCTCAGTATGCGCAGCAAGGGTACTCGCCATCCTTTGAGAACTCTCCTCAATCGAAGTACATATCTGAGTGAGTGAGGCAGACATGGTCCTCTGCGATCCCTCCAGCTCGACCTATCTACGCTCTGTGCGCTCCGTAGACTTGGTGAGCGTGTGCAAGCTGGCAGCTGTAGCCTGCTGCAGACTCATCAGCTCCTGTATACTGCGCTCGACCGCATCAAATCGTCCGATGATCATCGGATCGTCGTTCTGTGGTATGGTGATCAGAAATTTGCTGCTGCAAATTGTGATGCAGTTCGTCGATCTGACGACCAATATCCTGATCTTGTGATGACGCCTGCGAAGCTGGAGACTGCGCACTGACAGAGGGTGCCCGGGATGACTCTGAAGCCAAATAGGCACCGTAGGATCCCGTACCATAGTACGTACCCTTCTGAAGACCACCAACGGCGGTCATCCAGAGGTCGTCCGACAATGGAGCTGTAGGCAGCTGGAAGGAAGTACCAGCCCCTCCCTCTGCTGGCGCACTAGCAGCAGCAGCCGCCTCCTCTTGTAGCCGAAAAACTCGGCCTATAACAATGTTTGCTAACGTCTAAGTGTTTGCTAAAGTCTATATTGATATCTATTTTTATGTTTTCAAAATTATAGTAAATTAATATAAAGAATAGAACGTACATATGCCTGCGTCGCCCTCTCGTCAATGAACTCTCCAGCCCTCCGATGGGTGACCAGAAAGACGGTCACCATGTTGGGGTTCTCACCCTTTTTTATCTGTTAAAATATATTATCTATTATTAGTATTAAACATTCTGTCCAACTATATATAAAATAATGTCCGTTATAGAAAATGTACCAGACGACGAAAATGCTCCGTCATAGGAATAGAGCTACCACACCACTTACTGGCGCTCGACCGCGCCACCTTGGCCTTGTCAGACCGCTCCTAGTACCTGGCCTCGCCAAATCTAGCCTTCATCGCAGTCCACTGCTCTGGCATGATCCAACCATGGATCGACTTTTTGGAGCAATTACGAGACTTCTGGTCGTGGATCGCATCACGGATGAGCTTGCCTACGACGGCAAAAAATTGGGCCTCGATCTTCGCCGTCCGGTGTGGTGGATAGAAATAGGTCCTCTACAAGAAGTAAAATAGAAAGCGTTGTAAAATATGACAAATAATTATTAAAATTTATAAATAAACAAATTTTTTACCTTGAAGTGGGCCAACCAAAAGGCCTTCCTATCTGCGGGAGCATCTGAGTAGTTAATCCAAGGCCCACCATAGTTCTGCCTCAAAAATAACCCCAACTGTCTCTGCACTGCAGGAGGCTGATATCTATACAATAATAAATTTTATGAATATATATGTACATATAATCATTTAAGAAATATATATTAACTGATTAAATTACTTCGTAGGTCCGTCCGTCCAAATCTCCATACGCGTCTCGTCCGGGAGAGCGCATGGAGGGTCGCTCTCACCTCCTGCCTGACCAGGATCAGTCTGATCACCGTCCTCCATATGCTCGGCGTCGGCTCTCCCCATGGAGCCATCGACAGGTGGAATGCTGGACGTGGGAGGAATACTGGACACGGGAGGAATGCTGGACGACGAGGGAGGAGTCGCCAACCTGCTGGAACTGCCCTGTCCCGGTAATGGACCAAAAACAGAATGGTACACTGGCGTACACGGAGATGAGGATGAGGGTATGGAATCTGCACCCCCAGCCTGACGCATATGGGATCGCCTAACATAATATCCTCCGCGTCGTCCGGGTCTAGTCATACCTGATAATAACATATGACAATAGAACAAATATAGATATTTATATGATAGACATCACAGATTTTTGAAAAATATTATAGTCACAAAAGTGTCACTAAAGTATCAAATATGATGATAAAATAAACGTACAGATTTAATCCTCTTCTGAAAATTTATCTAGTTCGTTTAGTTCATCATCTTCCTCTTCTTTTTTTTCTTCTTCTTCTTCTTCTTCTTCTTCTTTTTTTTTTCTTCTTCTTCTTGCTCCTCTACATCTTCACTTTCATCTGCATCTTCCTCTTCAGATAATTCTACTTCTTCTACACAATTAGATGTGTAATGAGGAACTTCCGTCGTGTCCACTTCTATAATATTTGTTACAAGATGTAGTCCATCCTCTTGATAAGCAATATCGTCAACCTCAAAGGTATTTCTAGTTTTGGCCTTACATACTGCCCACCAGTCCGACCTTGTTGTTCCCCGTTTAGGATAACTTGTGAAGTACACGAGCTGAGCCTGACTTGATAGGACAAATGGTTTATAGACTTGATATCGACGCCGATAGCTTATATCCACAAGACCGTGCTTGTCTACTTTCTAACCTTGACCTTCAATCGGATCGAACCAATCACACCTGAATAACACAATCTTAGCAGGCTCTATTCCATAACTATATGTCAGCTCCACAATCTCCCGTAGGACTGTAGAAGCATGGAAAATATCAGAATGATGCTCTATGCGGCTCAGAACAGGAGAACTCCATGCGGCTCATACAGGGGCAGTCCCATGCGGTTTGGAGAGACTCGCAGTCTCATGCATCTCGGAGCAGGAGAATCCATGCGGCTTACATAGGGACAGTCCCATGCGGTTCAAAGAGTCTCCCAGCCTCATGCGGCTCGGAAGTATATGCGGCTCACAAACGACCAACAGAGATGTGCGGCTCGATCAACACCACGTATCCCCGTGGGATCCCTTCACACAGCTGACCATCAAGTAATGGCCTTATTTAATGCTCTGCCATGATTTGACAGCTGACGGCTTTGGCATAAAGTGCCATGATGGTCCTGTCGTAATGACAGGCTCTTCGGGAACAGAAGAAAATCTCTGACACGATCCAAGATTGCCACATGGCTACTCCTATGCGGCTCAATTGAAGAAGAGCTTCATGCGGCTGGCAAGAATCATCTTCCCGTGGCTCACCAAGAAGCCATCCCATGCGGCTCACAAGTACTATACCTATGCGGCTCACTGAGATGCTGTCTCATGCGGTTCATGGCTATCATGCGGCTCTAGCAGGGTCCACCATTAAGATACGTGGCAGAGATTCAATTGCCCCCATGACTTGACAGCCGGTAGCAGGGTGATTATGGGACGCGTGGTTTTAAATCAATCAGAGATTTACCAGATTCTAAAAACCATATTTAACGCTATCCTCACAATTAATGAGATCATGTCATATCATTCATGATCAAGCCAATGGGACACGTGGTGAGAGATCCAAGCTTGACACAACCAATCATGAAGATTTAAAGCAATCAGCATTAATCACTCACAGGATTTAATACTATCCACATTTATGGTCCAGATCCTCCACGCTTAAGACTAATGGTCCAGATTGATTAAACAGCAGGCCGCCGCCACTTTGAGAATGGGCAATCATTGCAAACCCTAATGATGCTCCCCACTATTATAAATAGCAGGGTGCCATTCCCTTGCAAGACACATATACTGTCGGAGAGAGATACACATATACGGAGAGACTCCCCCAATAATCAGAGAGAAAATACACAGAGAGAGAGAGAAGCCAGAAGAGTAATAGCGGGAGAGCAAGAAGAGCATTCATTCATCAACGCCAACCATCTCTTCACAGGAGCCAAGGCTGCATACCGATCGTCCAAGGAGTAAGACAGGGCTGCCGTCGCCTTCCCGAGCCTCTATCGTCACCCCTCAGAATCTAAAATAAATAATTGTACTTAGACTGCTGTACCTAGATTTTCGTCCCTAGGCTTTCTTTGTACAAGCGAGTTTGTAACGTGAAGTAAAAGTCCCGTCCTCCAATAATTGTTCTGTTCTTTTATATTTCATGGCAAACACGATGGCGACTCTGCTGGGGACAAACTTCTCCACGGCAGACGAGTTGGTGACGTAATCGGATGCAGCCAAGCTTGGCTCCACGCAACAGAAGATGGTTGCCCGGTTCGACCAACAGGCGTTCGAAGAAATGCTCTCCGACAAGAGCGCTGGCCCGATCCAAAAGCGAGCCCGCACGAAGAAGGCCCGCAAGGAGTGGAGACCCCGATCCTTCATTTCTACTGAAGCTCTTGCAGAAATGCCCTCTGTTATTCAAGACGGCGAGCAAGACTCTCCTGCGGCCCTACTTCAGACCGCAGGCAACTCTGCTGTCCCCAAGTCCGACAGAAAAAAATACTATGATGCTGGACTTGCAGGGGCAAAGAGGAACTCTACGCGATTCGAGCCGCATAAGGGTGCTAGCCGCATGGAAAAAGATCATGCGGCCACATCCGCTAGCCGCATGAAAAAAACTCATGCGGTCACATCTGTCAGCCGCATAGCTTATGCGGCTACAGTTGCCAACCACATGGATGAAGCTTATGCGGTTACTGAAGTCAATCGCTTGCAGAAAACCCATGCGGCCACAATTGCCAACAAAATGCGGCCAACCTGCACGATCGCGACTCCTACTAATCGCACCAAAGCAACTCATCCGGCAGCTAAAGACAGCCGCATGCAGACAACCTGTACGGTTCCCAATCCTAGCCGTATAGCGGCTGTTCCACGCTTCTCTCAATCAGCCTTCGACCGTCTCTCATGCGGTCCTGACCCTGATGATTCTCTGGATGATAAGCCAGACTATATGATATTCCACTTGGACTCTTCCTATTACGCACCCGCGAGTGCTAAATAGAAGAAGTCTAGGACAGCGCGGGCCCACCAAGCCCAGTCAGCTGCCCCAACCTCTGACTATCAGGGCGTCCCGCTAATTATTACGCGGGCCTCGGATGGGAAGTTGTACAGAAACACTCGAGTCCAGCCCCCGGCGGCAGACGGACAAAGAGGTTCACAAAAGTCTCCCAAAATCCCGGAAGCAAACAGGGTCGGTCCAGACCCGTCTGACTTGCGTGAGGCCATCCTCCACAAACGCAAGGAAAGAAAAGACGCATCAGGATGCAAAGAGTCCTCCTACGAATGTCACTGCACCCAAATCATCGTCAACTGCTGCTGCAATGACACGACAATGCGAGAGGACCGGCAGTCTGTCTTTCAAAGACTGCAACAGCCATCTTCAGAAGACGAGACACTACCCGTCTTCTCCTGTAACTCTGCTCGGAAAGTCCCTGCTGATGGAAGGGGGAAGAAGACAAATGTTTCCAGCCCGAAGACCTCAACCAATGCAACTAAAAGACTGTCGTCTAAGCGGGTGCCCACCACCGGAGTTTTCCAAGGTACTCGCTCTAAGACGAAATCTGCTACAGTGGGAGGCCCGTCGTCCGTGATGCAGGGGGTTGCTGGGGCTGGGGGTAGCACCCCTCCGAGCCTCCACAACAATCTAATATTCTAAGAAGACGAGCCAGGGGAGATAACTCTTCCATCAGATACAGCCGAGGCTGGCATCTTCGAGGGCGTCCACGACTCTCAAGATGAAGCAAGCTCTGAAGCCGGGGGTACTATTCCCTCCGAGTCCAAACCAGAAGAGAATATTCCCACATATCCCGATAACTTCTCGGTACATGGGTATAACTCGGAGGATACATCCTCCACCGTCCCTTCTGTTTCTCATTATATAAGGACGGTGTTCATGACAGACAGCAATCAAAGTGGTTCCAGTGATCGCCAGCGCATCGATACTCTGGAGGCCATACTACAGGCCCTGGTCAAATCTGTAGATGAAATCAAGGCGGCTCTTCCAACTCTGCAAGGAGGAACACCTGGCCAAACAAGCACGGGTCCCGCGGTCAATGCGGACTCGAACTCAGCGGCACCGAACCCGTGCAATAATCCTTCCGAAGTAACAGCCCCTACCGCGACAGATGAGGCCCGAGAAGTAAGAAGAGAGGTTCAGGAGCTCCGAGCCATGTTCCATGCCCGAGAAAATGCTCAAGACCTCAGAATACGGCAACCATACCCTGCTGAATGGAGGGATGTTCCGTTCCCACCAAGATATAAGCGTTCAATATCAACCGTATGATGGCAAGACCTCAGCAAGTCGGTACATCACTTACTTCGAGGTCACCATCGACCATCTGCCCCATGATGATGCTATCCTCACGCGATTATTCATTGGGGCATTGGAAGGAGTCGCCTTCGACTGGTATCGTAATCTGCCGGACAACTGCATCCACTCCTTCACCAGCTTCAAGTGCCTGTTCTTGGAGAGATTCTACGAAGTAGGGCAGGACGTCACCATGTCCACCCTCATGGACGTCGTCCAGGGGAAAAAGGAGCTGACAAGGAACTACATTGAGCGGTTTCGACAAACCGCCATGAAGCTATCCTCCGAAAATCTGGACTCCTCTTTAATTAAAATTTGCCAAAAGAGACAGCTTCCAACGATCATTCTCTGGATGGGCGAAAGTCAATTCAAAGATTGGAAGACGTTCATCATCAGCGCCACAAGCGCCGAAGAACGATTGAAGAAGGCTCGCCAACTGGGATTGCTCATCTCGGAAGGAGAAAACAAGGGCAAGCGTCCCAACAACGATAATGGGGGTAGCCCCTCCAACAATCGAGATAGCAAAGGAAAGCAGGCTATGGTGGCCGATACAGCACAAAAACCTGAGCCGAAGCCAGTAAACAAACAATGGTCGTAAATCACTTACTCCTTCGAGGACGGTCACGACAAGCCCATCTTGGACATGCTCATACAAGGGGACAGAATTCAGCTTCCTCCACCAAGACGGGAACCGCGGCCGACAGAGATGGAGAATCCAAAGTACTGCCATTATCATCGCTATGTTCATCATGCTACACACGATTGCTACCAGCTGAAATGGTACATCCAAAACCTCATCGACTCAAACGCTCTGGCCATCGATTTCGAAGAGGTAACCGTGGCGGCCAATATGGTGTCCGTACAATTCGGCAGCTTCCCTCCGACAGAGACTCAAGAAGGGGTGATCCCCGTCCCTCTAGCGACAATGGAGATTACCAATCTTCCACCTCCCCGAGATCAGGCTGCCGGTCTAGTACCCCTCACCACATCACGAGGGGAGGTCATGTGGATCCATCCAGACTTGGTGTCAGAAGTGACTCGGCCCACACCATCTTCCACCGACAAGAAGAAAAGTAGAAAAGTCAGGACCTGCCATACAATTTCGGCAGACAACGAGGAAGCTACAGCCGTCGTCACGCGGTCCGGAGCACAATCCCAACCTGTGGTTGACAATCCAGCTGAAAATCATCAACCCACTACAACTGATGCTCCGGGATCGGCTCAGCCTTCGACGACCGACAAGCCTAGGCCGAGGGAGACTCGCTTCGATAAATCTCTCCGAAAAGAGGCAGCCTAAGGGCTAGAGAGGCCCTACAACTTTGACATCTTAGCGCAATTGGCTAACACACCGGCCAAGTTGTCACTGTACGAACTCCTAAGGCTCTCCAAGGACGTTCGTATTGCATTAAGCGAAGCACTCCAAAATGTCGATGTCTATCTGGCTCAATCCAACCTCACCGGGGAGGACTCACCTATGGATCACCAGGACAGTACCTGTACAGGCGTAATGTCGAACATCGTCTTCACTTCGCAGGACATGCTCATCAAGACCAACCTACATAATCGCCCACTATACTATACGGGATACATCGGCAACGTAAAGGTGGATCGGATACACATTGATCCTGGCTCTTCTATAAGCATCATTCCGAAGGGTCTGCTACATCATCTCCGCATCCCAATGCATCGCCTGACACCTACAAGCACCGCCGTTAGCATTTTTAATTCGGACATGAGCTACCCAATCGGGAAGATTCGTCTGAAGTGTCAGATTGGCGATCTCCAATCCGAAGTCACCTGCTACGTCATAGATGCAGACACTTCTTACAACATCCTCTTGGGATGCCCATGGATACACGATTATATGATCGTGCCTTCCACACTGCACCAGTGCTTCAAATATGTCGACAAACACGGCTTTGTGAGGACGGAATTTGCTGATATCGATCCCTTCAAAGGGGTCGAATCTTACTACTCAGACTCCTGCCTTTATGAAAAGTCGAAGAAGCACCTTGGTGAAGGAGATGTACAAGCTCATAACGAGACAGCTTCGGGATCAGAAGAACCTCTGACGATCCACCTCCAAGCTCGCAAACCGGGCAAGTCCGCACCCCTTTCTGTCACTCTGCGGAAGGACGCGACAAGCCTCTCGGCGCAGGAAGAGCAGATGATAATCCGGCTGCCAAGGTCCGGCCAAGTGCCGAGACCCACAACGGGGCCATTAACAATCAGACTGCCGAGAGTCGGGCAACCCCAAATGGAGAAGCTCAATCCCTCCGATAGGCCACTGACGATACGCCTTCCCAAGAAGGATCGTCACCCCGATGCGAGGTCTGACACTTCTAGCGAACCGGCCACTCCTTGCTCCACATCAAATGCCAAACTGGGGGTCGCTAGTCTGCCAATGACTCCACGCTCTACTCCATCAACTGAACCACTGACAATCAAGCTTCCCAGGTTGTCCTCTCGATCTTTATTTACACAGGGGGTAGCCGAAGAGGAACCGGAGCAACTAAGTATGTGGCTGCCCACACTGATGTTCCCTCCGCTGATGATGTAATCCCCCTAGAAAAGATACCTTACTTCATCAATAAAGGGTTATCTTTGAACTACACCGAGCTCAATAAGCTATGTACAATGTATGCTATGGAACCAGGTATAGGCACTCACCTACACACACAGGTGACAAAGGTGTACACCGCAATCCAACTTACTCCAGTAGAAGACACTTACCGAATAATTGAGGGAGGGGACCATCCAATCATCTTTGGCCGAAAGGACGACCCGCATCCCTTCACCATAGAGGAAGCCGACCTCGGGTCAGATGCCGGGAGACTGCCTCTATATCTCTATAGCCCTCAATCTAAATATCTCATGCAGAAATAGGGGTATGATCTCGAGACGATGCCAGGTTTGAACTATGGCACTGGGCGACGATTACCTTTGAAGCCGCCAGTCCCGACGGGCAAACCACGAGACTACTATAGCAAAACTCGATGCGGGTTGGGGTATAAAATGCCTACTACGACCCCTGAGAGTTCAGATGAAGAATGCGACTGGCAGTCACATTCAACCAGGTCACCAACTTCGGACTCGGATACCAGCATCGGAGATGTGTTCAGACAAGTCATGACAGTCAATATGGCATTCACCGACGCTTACGAAGAAGACGAAGACATCTCCGAAATCTTCGAGCTAGAGCCGTGGGCCCAGCAATTGGACGTACAATGGGAAAAGCGGTTCGAACAGAGAGAACCTCCTATTGAAGATGAGATCATACAAGTGGATCTCGGCAGCGAATCTTCTCGAAAACCGATCTTCGTCAGTAAAAGCCTAGCAGACGAAGAGCAGGAGTCGCTGCTAGAACTTGTTAGAGAATACATTGATGTGTTCGCCTGGAGCTATGAAGACATGCCAGGGTTAAATCCCGACATTGCTCTTCACAAACTCAACATTCGGCCAGATGCGAAGCCAGTCAAGCAACAACAGCGACGCTTCCGCCCAGGCATCATGGACGCGATCAAAGTCGAAGTCAACAAACTGATAGCCAGCGGCTTCATTCGTGAGGAGCAACATCCCGATTGGGTCGCCAATATAGTACCCATCCTCAAAAAGAATGGGAAGATTCGAATCTGCATCGACTTCCGTAATCTGAACGAGGCGTGCCCCAAAGATGAATTCCCCCTTTCTATCACAGATATCATGATCGACAATACCTGCAGCTTCGAACGTATGTCATTCATGGATGGCTTCTCGGGGTACAACCAAATCAAAATGTCTTCTGATGACGAAAAGCATACATTATTCCGAACGCCAATTGGCACGTACTGCTACACAGTCATGCCTTTCGGTTTGAAGAATACTGGCGCCACATATCAAAGAGCCATGAGCATCATCTTCAGAGACCACTTACGCAAGACAGTGGAGTGCTATGTTGACAATATAGCCGTTAAGAGTCGCTGCAAGGGAGAACATCTGCAGGATCTAAGGACGGTATTCGACCTAATACGAGCGCACAATTTAAAATTGAACCCCACAAAGTCCTTTTTAGGCGTATCCAGCAGAAAGTTCTTGGGCTTCATCATCACGGCACAAGGTATCCATGTAGACCCTGAGAAGATGAAAGCAATCATGGAGATGGGTCCCCCGAAAAATCTCCGCGAACTCAGAGGCCTCCAAGGGAGGCTAGCTTACATCAGGAGGTTCATTTCTAACCTCTCCGGGCGATGCCGACCGTTCACGCACCTCATGAAGAAAGGAGTCTCATTCGTATGGGACGAGGAATGTCAGCGTGCTTTCGACAGCATCAAAGAAAATTTGTCAAATCCTCCAGTTTTGGTGGCCCCGGTTCCTGAAAACTATTCCTGCTCTATGTACGAGCAATGGAACACTCCCTCGGGGCTCTGCTGGCACAAAACAACGATGCAGGCCATGAGCAAGCCATATATTACCCCAGCCAAATGATGATTGGGCCAGAGCACCGATACACCGCTGTGGAGAAGGAATACCTCGTCCTGGTGTTCGCCATTCAGAAAATGCGATACTTCACCGGACAAACGATACATGTGATCTCACGAGTCAACCCTCTCAGGGTCCTCATGACTAAACCAGGGGCACTCAGCTCTCGCCTCACTACATGGGCAATATTGCTGTTCCCTTATCATATGATCTTCGTCCCACAAAAGACAGTCAAAGGTCAATCCCTGGCAGACTTCTTAGCAGCCCACCCAGGCTCGGAGTCCTCCAGAATATATGAAGAGATCCCAGATGAGGTCGTCGACTCGCATGAAACCTCTCACGATAATATATGGTGAATGTTCTTCGACGGTACTTCGAGGACCGAACCTAAAGGCAATACAGTCGTCGGAGTCGGGGTAGTGCTGATCTCCCCTTCCGGATTGGTGATTAACCGCGCTTATTCCCTCACAAAGCCCTGCTCTAATAATGTGGCCGAGTAAAACGCTCTGGTCATTGGCCTCCAACTCGCAAGAAAGCTGGGGGTAGAATACCTTGAAGCATACGGCGATTCCCAACTAATCGTCAATCAGATCCGGGGCTCATACGAGGTCCACCACGAAGACATGATCCCTTATCACCAAATAGAGATTGACATTATCTCGTCGTTCGAGGGGTTCTTCATCGAACTTGTCCCCAGACTCTGAAATATCGAAGCTGATGCCTTAGCTGGTCTTGCCGCTTCCCTAGAAGTTTTGAACTATGATCGCCAATCAGTGGATGTGATAGGCCACGAACTGGTCTGTCCCAAGAATAATATGTAATTCGTGGCGAGTTATTCCACATAGACGATCGATGATGCCCCAGATTGGAGACAACCATTCATCGACTTCGTCGTCCATGACATCCTGCCCGAGAACCTAAAGGAAGCCACTTCCATCAGACGGCGTTCTCTCAGATTCTTCTACGATACATAGACAAAAATGCTGTATCGCCGCTCCTACGACGGATTACTACTTCGGTGTCTGTCAAACGCAGAAGCCAAAGAAGCCGTACGAGAAGCTCATAAAGGTATCTGCGGGGCCCACCAGCCTGGTCCTAAATTGCAAGACCGTCTTCGACGAATGGGCTACTATTGGCCCACGATGGTGGCAGATGCGATAGATTATGCTAGAAAATGTAAGGCCTGCCAAGTCCACGCGGACTTCATTCACCAACCATCCGAGTTTTTACATCCGACAGTGGCATCCTGGCCATTCGAAGCATGGGGAATGGATATCATTGGTCCAATCACCCCACCTTCCTCCCGAGGACATCGCTTCATACTTGCGATCACTGATTACTTCTCCAAATGGGCGGAAGCTGTCCCACTCACAAAAGTTAAGACTTCAAACGTGATCAGCTTCCTTAAGCATCACGTCATCTACCGCTTTGGACTGCCCCGAAGGATCATCCATGATAATGGTCCGCAGTTTGCAAGCCACGCATTCTATTGGTTTTGCGATAAGCACCGTATTCAGAATGTCGCTTCGACACCGTACAACCCGGCAGCGAACGGGTTGGCAGAGGCATTCAACAAAACAATCATCAAACTCCTCAAGAAGTTTGTCTCCTCCAACAAACACGACTGGAACGAGAAGCTCGGCGAATGCTTATGGGCTTATCGCACCACAGTTCAAACAGCCACCGGGAATACACCATTCTTTCTGGTGTACGGGAGTGAGACAGTCCTCCCATTGGAGACTCAGATCCCCTCACTACGCGTCGTCCTCACACATCAATTGACAAAAGACGAAAACTACCATCGCCGGCTATAGAAATTGGAGGCACTAGATGAAAAGTGCCTCTTGGCTCAGCAACGAATTGAGCTATACCAAGCACGCATCTCCGGAGCCTTCAACAAGAAGGTCAAAATCAGAACATTCCAGGTGGACGATCTCGTTCTGGCAGTCCGTAGGCCGATGGTCATGACTCGCAAGACCGCCGGCAAATTCCAGCCAAAGTGGGAAGGCCCATTTATCATTGAGGCAGTATTCTCCAACGGTGCTTACCGCCTCGCAAAACAAAACGGAGACTTGCTCATGTTGCCTGTCAACGGCAAGTTCCTGAAGAAATATTATGTCTAAACGACATTCTCTCCAGATCATTGAGTCATGTACCCGCTGGTACCGCTGAACTCACATCCACAATATTTTAGATTATCGAGTCATGTACCGGCTGGTGCCGCTGAACTCACCTCCATATTCCTTTCAAATTATCGAGTCATATACCCGCTGGTGCCGCTGAACTCACACTTTCTCAATATTCTAAATTACCGAGTTATGTACCCGCTGGTGCCTCTGAACTCACATTCCGGTCACTCTTTCAGATAGTAAGTCACGTATGATTATACCTCTTAACTTTCTTCCTGGAAGAGATCCTCCCTCATGATCCACTACCCGCACTCACAGTGCACAAAAAGGGTAATCGATCCACAAATTTCCGAAACGGCCATGTCCTCATTACCTCTGAGTCGTTTTCACTTCCACCAAAAATAAACCGCCCCCTCGCATAGAACTTCCACGTTCTCCTACCTCTGAGTCGTTCTATGTACCCCCTTTTCATTGAGCCCACTTCTGCCATGTCCTCATTATCTCTGAGTGGGAAGGCTCCGTCGAAGAAACCTTCATGCTTGCCATGTCCCCATTACCTCTGAGTAAGTATGTCGGTTCCCTTTCAACCTATTACCTGTACCCACAACCGGAGTACGACAAGGATAATAGGTCCACAAATGTCCTCTGTTGACCACAAATGTCCTCTGTTGACCGCAAATGTCCTCTGTTGACCACAAATGTCCTCTGTTGACCATAAACGTCCTCTGTTGACCACAAATGTCCTCAGTCGACCACAGATGCTGTACCGGATCTCCAGTATGTGCCCATCCCTTCCCTATCATGCCTGAGAGCCCAGCTGCTTCTTGGCATTCTCCTGAATACCAAAAACTTCTATAGCTGTCTTACCGCGAAGTTGTTCTAGGTATTCATCTCCAAAACTTGTTACTCGTACCTAAAACCAAGGTACGCCCAGGGTGACGGGTCCACAAATAATCCCCCAGCAAGTCCAATTGCACAAACGCCACAAGTACAAGAAAGAGAAGATGAGTTGAAACATGCTCATTCATTCAAAATTCAAAGTGCTACATCATTTAGGATCACATCCTTTACAAAATCAAAACAAAAAGACGAAAAAAACAACATCAAAAGAAAACAGAAAGCTGATCACTGCTCCGGGGTACATAATGCCCTGAGACGGTCCGTCAGCAAGGCAACCGACCGCTCAAACCTCTGGGTAACTCGACGTTCCACCTCTTGGGTCAGCACCGCCTCGTCCTCCAGTTGAGCATGGGCTTGCCAGTTATCCTCGAATCTCTTAAAGGCCCGCTCCAGGTTGACAGAAGATCGGGAAACCCTCTCGACCTCCCGAGCGATCGACTCCTGTTCCGTACGAGCAGCCTCCAGCTCTGACTCTAAGAAGGTCAACTCCCTCTAGAGTGCGAGAATCTGCTCCTTCGTGTCAGCGATTCCAAGAAAAGAAAACTCTTTCCGAGCCCGACAAGCCTGACTTCGACGACCCAGTCTATCATACGAAGCGGAGAACTTGTCAAGGTCCCCCTGCACAACTGGCCCGGCAGTATCTCGAGTGAGCTTGATCCTATCCCGAGAAGCAATAAGGAAGCCCCGCTCCCGTTCAATCGCAGCAGGCAAGCCCGCCTGTCGTATCGCCAACAATTGGGTCACAAGCTGATCAGCCTCTCCCAACTTAGGCTCCAGGAGTACAGCCAACCCCACCCCGCCAGGAAGAGACTTCAAAGTTGCAACCTGACCGCGATCGTACTGCAGAGACAGAGTAAAAGGGGTCCCCCATTCTACAGCAGCATCTACGCCCCTCTTTAAATGGCGATAGAAGCTGTCGACCACATCCTGCGTCACCTCGTCTAGAGCCTCCGAGGAAGCCGGTGTCAACGGGAGTGTAGCCGGCAACGCTGAAGAAGACGCAACAGAATCTGCCGCTCCTACCACAAGAGAAACAAACTCCGTACGGAAGGACGCATGAACAGCGGCCAACTCTTCTTCAGCAGCCCGCAGAACTTGAATGCTCGGCAGGGTCGAGAGGTCAATCTCCGGAGTCGTATAATCAGCAGAGGATGAGGCGGAGACCATCGCCAGCTCCATTCCCATCTGCCCGGGGTTGGCGGGAGGCCCCTCGGCATGAGACGGCGAAGGAGAAGAAACGCTCCTTTCTTCCAGATCGCGGCAAGCCGAGCCTTCCCCAAGAACATCCACGGTGGAAAGTAAAGGGTCAGGACCTGTAGGGCCAAGACAACCATGAATCGATTTGACCCGGAGGATATGTTGATAGAGCAAATAAGCACCCTCACTAGTCAATATTTGGCTTATCTTACCAGTGGAGGAGTGTGGAGGCTGAGGTTCGCCTACAGCCACCGCAGCCTCTTCACCAGCAGTCTCCGAGTCAGGTATAATAGACTCCTCCGCCCCTGCACTCTCGGGAGGGGATGCAACGAGATCGGCGTCGCCTTACTGAAGTTTAGCGATCTCGGAGACAGGCCCGAGGAAACCTTCGTCACCCCGGGCCGAGGCCTCAGCAACCTGGGAGTTCCCAGCCGCCGCTGAGAGAGCCCCCGCAGAAAGGACCGCGGTACACATGTCGCTAATCAAAGCAGCAAGGGCCGGATCAACTCCATGGGCAGCAGACGGTTCAGGAGAGCCTGGTTTGTCAGACGCCTACAAAGAAAAAATTGTCAGGTCATATCTCCAAGAGAAAAGAAAGCCACAACAAGGAGATAGCTCCGACATAGTCGTACCTTTGGAGCAACGTCATCATCCTCACTCCTCTCCGTAATAAGTAGCCTACGAGGTCCGACCGCAGCTCTCTTCACGGAAAAGGCCACCGCTCCGCCAGTAGACTCACGCCTGCCTCGCTTACGCGAGGAACCAGGCATGGCATGCGGTAGTTCTACCCGCACCACCTCCGATACAGGTGGCAACTGATCTACCGCCTCATCTAACACGACCGACGGTTGATCCATCATCATCTTATCTGCCATGATGGACGGCTGACCCGCCGCTGCTTCACCACCAGAAGAGAGAGAGTCCTCGTTGTCCCGCTCGTTGTCTTCCTCAATTGTGTCAAAGGACTCGGAATCGGGCGTAGGAACTCTATTCACCCCTTTCTTCTTTGCCCTCGACACCGTAGCCTTCTCCGCCAGACAAGTGCCCACGATGAAGCTAGTCCTTGGGTCAAAATCGAGAGGAGGCTGATTTGCCGTAACATGATATAAGGCCGCCATATGCAAGATTTCCCCTATCACGTTTGCCGCAGGAACCGAGAAGCTAGTTCGAGTATGACAAGTGTCATAGTAGCTCCATGCCCTAATACCATCGAGAATGCTACCCTCAAATCCCAGGCAGGAACTGGGACGCCCAAAGAATATTGACTGTACCCAAATTAACGGGAAACCTACTGGGCAAGTAGGGCTCTAAGTACACAGTGTTGCGATTGCGATAAAACTAAATGCGCCGGGCGAATGTTACGCAGCCAAAAACGCATCTTATCAGATAAGAAATGAGGAGGTCCAACACCATCGACATGAACACTCCTCACTTCTTGGTCGGTAAAACGGGGAACGGACACAAAGAAATCATATCCGTCTACCCTCGCTAGCATCCTCCGACACGTCGGCATGGTAATACATTCCCAAGGCTGATGGTGATACCTGAAAAGAAAAGCGTCGTCGTCCGTAACACCATCTCCCGTCCCAGGCCTTATCAAAGACTGATAATGCAACAACAGCCATCCCAGCAAGTAATGATAAGGCAGCTGTATACGTTCAAAATCCATCGCCACGTCACGAGCGACGACCTTGGACGAGAAGGCGCGGAGACCATGCTGAATGCTGCACACCATAGCAGGAAGAAGAGCCAGCATGACCCCAAAGGCCAACTTTACGGCAGAAAGAATGAAGTGATGGCCAATCCTCTCAATAGCACCTGCCCCTCCTGAGACCACATAATTGCGCAGCCATACCATTAAAAACCCTGCCAAGAGTGCCTTCTCTGACAGCCGTCGAGTACTATAATAAAAATAGCTGAAGGAGTCAATCTGGCTCCCAAATTTGTCACCCTTAGACTTCGACCTCCTAGCAGTCGACACCAAGTCTTCTACTTCCCTAGGAGTTTGACGATCTCGGGAAGTAACTCGGCCAGCAACACTGAATTTGAAGAGATATGAGACCCAAGAGTTGGTATGGGGAGCATCCCCTTCCGAGCTATCATTTTTCTGGATAGCCATTCGGTGAAAGGTGCTATGATGACACAACAGTTCTTGATACACAGTGATAAAGCCTGGGAATCGTCGATCCAAATCCTGGAACTTCTTATTCGTCGGAGTGTACGCTCCGAAGGGTTCGTCTCCCCAGGGGAGCTTGGAGACAGCATACATCTCATGAAGAGCGAGCCCCAACTCCCCTACAGGTGTGAAGAAAGTTCCCGTCCGATGATTATACATCTCCAGAAGGGCCATGAATAACGGCTTATTAACGGGAAATCCGTGGCTGGTACCCCGGATAGCATCATAAAGATTGACTTCTCGCAAAAATTCCCCGTAGTTCCGCAAAATCCACGAGGTCAGGTTAGCCCACAGGGGAATGGGGTGTAACCAGCTCGGCAGCACCAATCTGCCAACAGGATAGGACCCCTTGCGAGCAAGCTGGCTCAGGAAGGTATCAGCCTGAGAGAATGAGAAGTTAGGACCGAGTGTGTTGATAAAGGTACCCGGAGCTAACCCCATCACAGATCGACTGGCCGGATCCTTGACCGCGCATACTGACCCAGTAGTTTTGTTGTAACGGATGTTACCAACAAACATCTCCGGTCTGGTGGAAGTGAGGGAGTCTGTCATCTGCCTATCCAATAAGATCATGTTGAACCACGTAAAAGGGAAATGACGCTTCATAATGGGGATGTGAATCAGCATCCCGTCCAGATTAAAATCCCAAATCTCGGAAACATCCAGCACTCGGGAGTTTTCTATGATCAACGCATCCCCAAAGAGGAAGACCGGTCTCAGATGCTTCCTATTAGGCTTCCCGGAGCTCATCATGTCACTAAGGAATTAGAAAGATTGAACCCTGATAGCATTTAGTCGCTCCAAAGGTTCATTAATAAGGAGCTTCTCGGACACTTGACGAACTAAATTGTCCCGTCGTACATCCACGGCAAACTGATTCGAGCCAATCAGAAGTTCCCCCGCAGGATTTACTGGCAGATTCACTGAAGAAAGACAAAAGAAACAAGGTCAAAAAGATAGCCGAAACACAAACTACTTGATGCTTATGCGGCTTAGCTCTGCATAGCCTCATGCGGCTCAGTTTGAAAGAGCTCATGCGGTTCAGTTCGAATGAGCTTATGCGGTTCGGTTCGAAATGAGCATATGCGGTTCAGTTCGGATGAGCTCATACGGTCCAATTCGAATAAGCTTATGTGGTTCGGCTCGAAATAGGCTTATGCGGTTCAGTACGGATGAGCTTATGCGGTCTAGTTCAAATGATCTTATACGGTTCAGCTCGAAATAGGCTTATGCGGCTCAGTTTGAAAAAGCTCATGCGGTCCAGTCCAGATGAGCTTATGCGGCCCTGATGATGAAGTAGTTATACGGCTGCAAACAATAACTTTCATACGGCTCAGGCCTGGGTCATATCCCATGCGGCTCGAACATGAGTCGGACACGCAGCACATTTGGAAATACAGGCTCGCGTATAAGATATGCGGCGTAGCCATGACAGTTCATGTTGATGGTCCTACCAGCAATAGACGGGTGAACGTCGGGGTAAAAATAGGCACGTCAGTCGGTGGAGGTAGTCTTCTTGTCCGTAGCAGCGGTAGTCTTCTTGGGAGCCATTGTCGATCGTTGATGGGAGAAGACGAAAAGGAAGTCGGCAACAAGGAGTTCGAGCAAAGAGAGAAGGAAAGAAACCCTCAAAGAATAAATTACTCCTATTTATAGGCGAAGGAGGCTCGTAATTAACAAACACCTCGATCCGCACGCCGCCTAAAAGAATAAAGGCAAAACGTTTCGGTCAAAGCAAAACTGACCCTTGGGATCCTCCCCCAAAAGGCGGCATTAATTCAAAAAACGAATCAAGGGCATTTAATGCAAAAGATTTGCACACGTGGTTGGAACACGTGGCAAAAAGTCTATACGGCCTAACAGTTCATGCGGCCAGATAAATCCATGCGGCTGAACCATCTATGCGGTTAGCAAAGGCCATGCTTCTTATTCAAAGTATTTTAATTTTACAAATTGAAAACTTTGAACGGGGTCCTGTAGAAGCATAGAAAACATCAGAATGATGCTCTATGCGGCTCGAAACAGGAGAACTCCATGCGGCTCATACAGGGGCAGTCCCATGCGGTTCGAAGAGACTCTCAGTCTTATACGGCTCGAAGCAGGAGAATCCATGCGGCTTACATAGGGACAGTCCCATGCGGTTCAAAGAGTCTCCCAGCCTCATGCGGCTCACAAACGACCAACAGAGATGTGCGGCTCGATCAACACCACGTGTCCCCGTGGGATCCATTCACACAGGTGGCCATCAAGTAATGGCCTTATTTATTGCTCTGCCGTGATTTGACAGCTGATGGCTTTGGCATAAAGTGCCATAATGGTCCTGTCGTAATGAAAGGCTCTTCGGGAACATGAGAAAATCTCTGACACGATCCAAGATTGCCACGTGGCTACTCCCATGCGGCTCAATTGAAGAACAGCTTCATGTAGCTGGCAAGAATCATCTTCCTGCGGCTCACCAAGAAGCCATCCTATGCGGCTCGCAAGTACTATACCTATGCGACTCACTGAGACGCTGTCTCATGCGGTTCATAGATATCATGCGGCTCTGGCAGGGTCCACCATTAAGACATGTGGCAGAGATTCAATTGCCCCCATGACTTGACAGTCGGTAGCAGGGTGATTATGGGACGCATGGTTTTAAATCAATCAGAGATTTACCAGATCCCAAAACCATATTTAATGCTATCCTCATAATTAATGAGATCATGTCATATCATTCATGATCAAGCCAATGGGACACGTGGTGAGAGATCCAAGCTTGACACAACCAATCATGAAGATTTAAAGCAATCAGCATTAATCACTCACAGGATTCAATACTATCCATATTTATGGCCCAGATCCTCCACGCTTAAGACTAATGGTCCAGATTGATTAAACAGCAGGCCGCCGCTACTTTGAGAATGGGCAATCATTGCAAAACCCTAATGATGCTCCCCACTATTATAAATAGCAGGGTGCCATTCCCTTGCAAGACACATATACTGTCGGAGAGAGATACGCATATACGGAGAGACTCCTCCAATAATCAGAGAGAAAATACACAAAGAGAGAGAGAAGCCAGAAGAGTAATAGAGGGAGAGCAAGAAGAGCATTTCTTCATCAACGCCAACCATCTCTTTATAGGAGCCAAGGCTGCATACCGATCGTCCAAGGAGTAAGGCAGGGCTGCCGTCGCCTTCCCGAGCCTCTATCGTCACCCTCCAGAATCTAAAATAAACAATTGTACTTAGACTGCTGTACCTAGGTTTTTGTCACTAGGCTTTCTTTGTACAAGCGAGTTTATAACTTGAAGTAAAAGTCCAGTCCTCCGATAATTGTTTTGTTCTTTATATTTCATGGCAAACAAGGACGCCAAAGAAATTGTTGCCCGTGTCACGACCCGCACCCTGAAGAGGGGCACGAGCACGTGGTTACGTCCAGCCTACGCTGCAGAATCGGCGGTAGAACGCTGTATAGGTCATCTATAAATACTACAACTAAACAGTATAAGGTACCTGTACATATACACTCCGAATGGAGGTGACATAGCAATACAGTCTCAATCACAAAGTAAAACTAAGGTAGATAGCATGAAAAGGAAATATGATAGATAAAGCAGGAATAGTTCAAGATCCACACAAGCCCAAAGCTATACACAACACCACAGAGTCACAAAAATATAATATAAACTACTACAGTCTGAAAGTACTAGCTGGCTCGCAGACCAGGCAAACCTAACTAAGCTACACTACTCTGGGTGTGCAAAGTCTAGTGGCTCTACTATCAAACCACGGTCCAGGTCTACTCCATCTAACTCGTCCCCATAATAGGTCGGGCAATCCACCTCAGAATCATCTGTAATATATCAACAGTATCCTGTCAAAAAATGAGCAAGTACAAACACTAACAGCAGTTCCATATGAATTGACAAATTCTATAAGAGACAGTATAATAAAATATATGACAAAATTAACAGGAAATATATATCAAGATGTGAGTACTGAATAGGACAACAATATATATATATTATATATATATAATATATATATATATATATATATAGGATGACTTGGGAGCTATTCGAAAAGTCGAGTTACAACCCTTAAACCAAACAAGGACCGGGGTTGTAACCCTTCTCCCGAACAGAACTTAGCCTCCTATGATAATAAATATAAAAGGTGCCTTAAATTATTAGTGCGTTATGTGATCGGCTTGAGAAAGTACGTTCAGGCTTTCCATCTGACCGACTATAAACAAGTAAAAAGTATAAGTATGAAGAATAAGGCCGATCACCATGGAAAGTTATGAACAAGTAGGGTAAGGCTTTACCTGTCGTGAGGCGAGGGTATAGCTATGAACAATGTAGCAAGTACAAGTGTTAAGAACAAGTAGTGATTTGATCACTCAACCACTAATAACTCCCCATCCCCCGAATAGTATAAAGGATCCGGACGTGACACGTCGACATGGGATTCAAAAGCAGGTGATCAGCCCACTCCCAAGTCCATGTCTATACAAGTACAAGTAACAAGTCGAGTCTTGTAACAATATACCAAGTAATCTGGGAACAACACTCATGACAGGATCCGACATATACTAGTCCGTGAACTATCGTATTTGGAAATCAAGTAAGACACTACAACTAAATCGGATATAGCAGATATCAAGACAATAAAACTATCATAAATGTACTCGCCTTGGTCCTGAGCTGATAAGGTGAACAGATGCTCAGAGTAATCACAACCTAAAGTTGAGATGCCATGAGTCCAAACAGGATTTAATAATAAAAGAAAAGCTAATATAGTCATGATATGCAAGTCTAAGTCAAACTAGGTCAAACTAAGTCACACCAAGCTAAACTAGGTCATACTGAAACAAACTAGGTCACACTAGACAACCAAGGTCAAACAAGGTCACAGGAAGTCAATCCAAGTTAAACTAGGTCAATGTGGGTTAAGGGTTAACTTACAATTGACTTTTGGTCAAAAAGTCAACTCTGGTCAACTCTGGTCAATACTGAGTCAACCCTTGGGTCAACCCTAGGTCAAACTAGTCAAATGTTGACTAACTGTTGACTTTCAGTCAACTGGTCAACTTTGGTTTGGTTTCGGTCAATTTTAGTCACTTATAGGCTAAGTTTGACTCTTGGTTGACTTTTGTTGACTTTTGGTCAAAATGGTCAACCGAAGTCAAAACTAGTCTAGGAGCACTATTTCTGACCATTATCAACCAAGGGAAACAATTTCTAACTATATCTTAAACCCTAAACTCACATACCTTAGCTAATGGCAATTACCTACATTTACCCTTTACAAGGTAAATACCTATACCTT
>JANAVB010029146.1:0-23166 GCA_029216955.1 Iris pallida | reverse complement strand
AAGATCCCATAAAAGATTTGATAAATAATAACTTACCATATCTTTGCCTAGGAACTTACCAAATATGTTTAACTAAGAATTTAAATAGATAGAAATAAAAGATCCCATAATTATGTTAATAATTAATATTAATTTTAATGTTAATATTATTGTTAATTTTAATGTTAATATTAATGTTAATATTAATTTTAATTTTAATCTTCATGTTAAATTAATTTTAATATTGATTTTAATTTTAATGTTAATTTAATATTAATGTCATGTTAATGTCAATGTTAATATTAATATTAATATTATTGTTAATATTAATTTTAATGTTAATATTAATTTTAATGTTAATATTAATGGTAATTTTAATTTTAATGTTAATGTTAATGTTAATGTTAATATTAATATTAATATTAATTTTAATTTTAATTTGAAGGGACAAATGGTATTATTTATATTTAAATTACTAGGCAAACTTATTTGGTAAATTTCTAAGTAAAGATTTGGTAAGTTATTATTTATCAAATCTTTTATGAGATCTTTTATTTATATCTATTTAAATTTTCTATTCCAAGTCACTGTACTTTTATTGGACCAGATGGAAGCCGCGTGTGATGGCTCATATGAGTATGAGCCTATGGCTCATATCCCGTTTTCCCTATATATATATATATATATATATATATATATATATATATATATATATATATATATAATATATATACAAATTATAATTAAAATATAAATTAACCTATAATAAATATAATTAAAATAAATATATGTAAACAATTTTTTATTCAAATATATTTAAACTGTTTTCCAATAAAAAAAATTTGAATAAGAAAAATATTTTACATCTAACGCTCGTGAATTTACTTGGTTGTTATATATTTATGGCTTATTATAACGTTTGTTTTTTAAAAAGTGGTAGGAATTATTGAAACTGTTATAACGCTTAGGGTTTTAATATTTTTCATCCTTTTTCAGGACACAGATTTCGTTTTGACCTCCTCATCTACTTCAGAACCTGTGGCAAGGAAGCATCAGGTACTCTCCTCTTTCCTCCCCTTTCTCGATCGAATCGATGGACATTTTTTAGAATATGCTCGCAATCGTTCGATTTTGTCTTTATTCGTCAGTTTCTCCATGAATCCATGTGTTTATGGTTTTTGTGTAGAATAAGTTAGGGTTTATTGGTTATTCTTGAAAATTTTCTCAGTCATTTGTTTTCTTCCACGACTTTTTTTTTTGTGTTAGCGTCAATGTCGGTTAGGGTTTGGGAGAGAATAGGGGAAATTCATGGAGTAGGTTAGTTTAGGGGTTCGATTTGTTAGTTCTTGAAAATTTATCATTGTTAGGATTTTATTAGAGATTATCACCTTAATAGAGCAAAATGAAAAAAAAAAGGATTCCTGCAGCTAGATAATCAAAGCCTTTGATATGAAGGCTTCTATGTTGTTTCAGCATTACCAAACATAAATTCTCTTAGTTATGCATAAGAGCATTCTTCTCTCACCAGTTACCTGAACAAGACGTTCAAGTTTTATATTTATAAGCATTCAAAATGCCCGTGTTTGAATGAAGTTAAAGCACAAAAGGGCAGCAAAACGAGAGGATACTGCCGTCTTGTAATTATTTTTGGGACGGTGGTATGGCACGTGTGGAGGGAAAGAAATCGGTATATCTTTGAGGGTCTTTTCCTCAGTATTTTTGTTGTACAAAGAAATATATATGCTGACATAGATATAGTAGATCCCAGAATCTGGGCTGGATCATAGTCGTAATTTTCTTGTTTATCTATAAAAGTTTACCTTCTTCGAATAAAAAGCCCGTGACCCTAGAAAGATCTCGAACAACAAAGTCAAAACATGTTAAATTGTTTAAATGGAAGTACTTGTAAGTTTTATTAGACTTTTTAACTTTTTTCCCCAAATACATGGGCATGTGTTCAACATTAGACAGTTAGCAGAAGTTTTGGATGAATTTCAGCCTGTTTCCATCCATTTAGGTCAACTTTCGACCCATATCAATCTTTGCAAATTTGACCAACTTTAGTAATTTTGCTAATTTATGCCAAATTTAAACCGGAATAACTCTTGCATTGGCTTGTATTTACAGCCATGCTTATATTGTAAGTTTGTCCAAATTACATATTTCACCAATTTTGGCCAAACTTTGTCTTTATCAGTCTGCATTTTCAAATTTTGACCAAATTTCTGCCTATTTTCACTTTATAGCAAAAGGATGATCTCTATCAGCATGTATCGGCGTCTATTATTTAGACAACACAACAATAGGATCAACCTAGATATAGACATGAAGGGTAATGATTCATAGCTCTCCAATTTTGTACGGGCATGATCTACACATGATTTAACTAAAGTAAGATTGATAATATTGGAACTATTTCTAGGCAGCATGTACCTCATGTGATAGAGATAGAGCCAAAAAGGAGTATTTGTGTCAAGAATTTAAGATGCAGCAGGACTGGGATTGATAAGTTGTAAGTTAATTTATGTAAAAGCCTGCTTTGGCCTGCAAGATGAGTATGTAACGGTATAGTTGGCCTGTATACACTGCCTATTTGGCCTGCAAGATGAGTATGTAACGGTATAGTTGGCCTGTATATACTGCCTATTATCAAGACCATCTTTTATTCTACGCTCTAACATGATTCCAGATTTCAGGATAAAAAAGCAAGAACGTGGGGAAACAAGCTAAAAAAATACCTATCATATATAATTCATGTTTTGTGCCTTCCAAACCATTTAAATATGGACTCATACAATGCATAACTAAAGTTTCAGGCTTTCTTCTCATCCTATGATACCATGTTGAAATGTACCGAAAGCTATATAGGACAAATATAATATATATCTCAGCAAGGTAGATACGTAATATAATGTGAATCAATCACGAGAAACATGACAAATATCCAAAATCCTTTATCCAAGATATTTTCCAATATAGAAAGAAGTTCATTCATAAAATACATACCTGAAGTAGTAACTCATAGTTTGAGTTGCACATGAAGACACTTAAAGCCCTATGAAGCATATTCCTATTGGTCCATTCCATGGTCACACCCGATTTTAATAATCGACATAAACTTAAGCCAATACACAAAATATACGAACTGCTGCTAATCATTTCAGGTCTTGTGAAATCAATATCAACAAGCGTACTACTACATCAGCAAGCACGTAAATCATCATTCTGAAGCTTATTTTCATTGGAATATAGTCCGAGTCATTTTACAATTTATTATGTATTTTATCTTTATTGAGTCTAGGATATAAATTGTAAGATCGACTGGGTACTACTGGCTTAGGTTAATCATAGTTCACATTTCTATACAGCCTACCTATCCATAGTCCACCTACCAAAATTTTTAATTCCATTCTGCAACAGAATTTGACAAATGACTTACATTTTTACTGAGACAGAACTCAAACCGAGTTCGGCCTGAGTTCGGTCCGAACTCTGACCGAGTTCGGTCAGTTTGAATTTAAATATTTGTTGCCTCTAAATCTGCATGCAACGTTCATTTGCGAAATCTTTACATCAGAACTCTGCTCGAATTTTGTCCGAGTTCGGTCCTCGAAAACACCTATAAATAGAAGAAAATTTTTCATTCCAAATCACTCAATCAATTTCATCTTCTCTTCTCTCTTCAGTAAGTGTTTTCATCCGATCAAAAATTTTTATATCACACCTACACTTCTCTTAGCCAAAGTCAGTAATATCTATTCGATCTAGAGTCTTTTGGTTCTCAAGAGTTGTAAAGAGGTTGTTCAAAGTACATATCTCTGTTGTGGAGCCGGTCGTGCGCTCGTCACCAAGCACGGTGTTGTGAAGTTGGTCGTGCACTTGTCACCAAACACAGTGTTGTAAGAGACTGCAAGCTCTCAATTAGCTTGTGCCTTAGTGGATTAACATCGAGCAAGAGTACTCGAGACCGAATTAGTCCTCTCAGAGGGATACTAGTATACATCACTGTGTCACTGAGTTTGATCTCTCTATCTCTTGCTATATTTATTTACTGTCTCTTATTCACTGCCATAGTTATCTGTTTATATTTTTAAATTGGTGATTACTTTCCGCTGCACTCGCACTCACTCTATTCACCTTCACTCTAGAGGTGCTCAAAGGTCCTACAATTGGTATCAGAGCAGATTATATTCTAATATAACAAACCTCAGAGAGTATATATGGCAGCCGTAAAATCAATATTCAACGATGAAGGACAATCCACAAATAGACCTCCACTATTTGATGGTACAAACTATACCTACTGGAAAATACGAATGACATTCTTTTTAAAGTCTCTTGACTTTGATCTTTGGTCTATAGTAGTTGACGGTTATAAGAAACCGGCACCTACAGTAGTTGATGGTCTGCTTGTAGACAAGCCTCATGACAAATATACAGAGACTGAAAAAGCAAAGGCTAGTCTAGATGCTCGTGCCATCAACGCACTGTTCTGTGCAATTGACAAAACAGAATTCAACAGAGTTTCAACCTGTAAGACGTCTCATGAGATTTGGAAACTTCTTGAGGTAACTCATGAAGGTACTTCCCAAGTGAAGAAATCCAAAATCAGTAGACTAACACAGGAGTATGAATCTTTTAAGATGAAATCCGGTGAGTCAATTACACAGATGTTCACACGTTTCCTTGATATTACTAATCCTTTGCAATCTCTTGGTAAGGATTACAGTAATCATGAGAATATCAGAAAAGTGCTACGGGCTCTAACCAAGAACTGGAACCTAAAGGCAACAACAATCATTGGAGGAAACGATCTCACCACCATGTCTGGAAACACTGATGGGCAAGCTCATGACCCATGAGCTTGATCTGCAAGAGTTTGAAGAAGCGACCCCATAAGAAAAATCTATCGTCTTTAAAGCTCAAGCCAGAAAATCTACATGCAATGATTCTGAGGAAGAATCATCAAGTGGTGATGAACAAGCCCTACTAGTGAAGAACTTCAGAAAATTCCTAAAGTTTGAGAAATCAAACAGAAGGAAGAGAGATATCCAAGAAAGCAATGAAGATGAAACAATATGCTTCGGATGCAAGAAATCAGGGCATATGAAGGACTGTCCAACTTCAAAGAAAAGCAGTCCATACGATAGATCAAGATCAAGCAGAAAAGCAACTAGTCGAAAGTATGCAAACACAAGTATCTGGCATGAAAGTGATGCCAGTGATACAGAGGAAGAAGACAGACCCTGCGAAAATACCAATGTCCATCTTATGGTTTTTGATAATGTATCCTTAAATCCTTTGTATGACGATTTTACTTTCAATGAATTAGAAAATGCCTTCAGCGAACTATTTGAAGAACACAGAAATGTGCTTGACAAGTATAAGCAATCTCGAAAAGAGATTAAGGCATACACAACCGAGATAGCTAGACTGTCCAGTCTTATTGAAGACATTAAAGAGACGTCTACTACCGGTAACAGGAAGAGATAGCCAAACTTAAAGTAGACTATCATGAGGCTATCCTCAAAGTTGAAAAGAAAGAAAGAGACTATGTCAAAATACAAGAGTTATATGACATAGAAAAGAAGAAGCACTTAGTCACAGAACAAAGACTCTTAGACATGACTGCTAAATATGAAGAGTCTTTTACGGTTTCTAAAAAATTAGAAATCAAGTTAGGCAAACAGGCAATACCTGTGACACAACCTAAGTTTAGTCCTAATGCTAAGCATATACCTAAGAGGACTAAAACTCAGAAAGCACGAAAGAAACACAATTATCACCATGCTTTCACTTATAGGTTTTCAAAGAAACCAAATAGGCATGTCAACACAGATTCTACTAACACTGGTTCAAAACTCACTTGCACATATTGTGGTACTCATAGACATATCACCGTATTGTTTAGCAAGAAAATTTGTTGACAATCGCACATTATTTTGGAGACCTAAGACTAATCAATATGGACCCTTCAGTAAATGGGTACCAAAGGATTCATCTACTTGTTTTGTAGGTGGACCCTCAACCCTCTCATGCTAAAAGCAAGTGGATCCTCGATAGCGGATGTTCGCGACACATGACTGGTGATGCATCTTTGTTCGCCACGCTATCGATGAAGAAAGAAGGATACGTCTCCTTCGAAAATAATCTGAGAAGTGATATCATTGGCAATGACACTGTTGGTATATCTCCTTATCCTGTAATAAAAGACGTTTGTCAAGTTACAAAATTGAAACATAACCTATTAAGCATAAGTCATTTGGCTGATAATGGTTATGGTATCAACTTTGTAAAAGACAAATGTACTATATATGATATGTCATCTGGTAATCCCGCATATGAAGGGATTAGAGAAGACAATATTTATGTTTTCTTTCTGGAGAGTACTAATAATGCAGGAAGATACCTAGTAGCTAATCTAGATGAAAGCTGGCTATGACATATGAGACTAGGACATGCTAATATGGACACTATCTCACGACTGAGCACTAAAAAGCTGGTAAAAGGACTCCCTGTGATTCTATTCAAGAGAGATATGGTATGTGCTGACGGTGAAAAGAACAAAGCACATAGGTCTACATTTAAATCCATCAACGCTGTAAGTACTTCTAGACCTTTGCAGTTGATACATATGGATTTATTTGGTCCTAGTAGAGTCGCTAGTCTTGGCGGTAAGCTCTACGCATTTGTTATTGTTGATGATTTTTCTCGTTTTACTTAGTTTTACTTTTTATCAAACAAAAGTGATGCTATTTTTGAATTTCAGTTATTTTGTAAAAAGGTACAAAACGAAAAAAGCTTCATGATTACTCGTATCTGAAGTGATCATGGTGGCGAATTCGTAAATACTGATTTCAAAAAGTTTTGTGATGATAGTGGATGCTACCATGAATTTTCTTGTCCTAGAACTCCTCAACAGAATGGTGTTGTGGAGCGGAAGAACCGTACTCTAAGCGAGATGGCTAGAGTCATGCTGAATCAACATAATCTTCCTAAATATTTTTGGACAGAAGCTGTTAGCACATCCTGTCATGTTTTAAATAGGATGTTAATTCGATCCATCTCGAAGAAAACACCTTATGAACTTTGGTCGGAAGGATTCCAAACATTTCTTATTTCAAAGTTTTTGGATGTCGTTGTTTTATCATGAACACCAAGGACAACTTGGGTAAGTTCGACTCTAAAGCAGATGAAGGAATATTTTTCGGATATGCTGCTAAGAGTAAAGAATATAGAATTTTCAATAAAAGGTCTATGATTGTTGAAGAATCTATTAACGTTACTTTTGATGAGCTCAATAGCCACAGATCTAGCGATAGTGATGATGAAGGTGTACAAGCAAAAACCGATAAGAGTCCTGTGGAAGATCTGACTCATAAATTTGAATTATTAAAATTCTTACCAGATCATCCAGAGACACTCATTATAGGTGATGTATCAAAAGGTGTAAGTACACGCTCCTCTCTTAGAGATTCTGAAATAGCAGCAAATGTAGCTTTTATTTCTCAAATAGAACCTAAGAATATAGAAGATGCCTTTAATGATGAGTTTTGGATTAATGCCATGTAAGAGGAACTTAATCAATTTGAGAGAAACCAAGTTTGGAAACTCGTTCCTAAACCTATTGGTCAACCGATAATTGGTACCAAATGGGTGTTCCGAAATAAACTAAGTGAAGATGAACAAGTTCTATGCAACAAAGCACGTCTAGTGGCACAAGGTTATAATCAAGAAGAAGGTATTGATTATGACGAGACATATGCTCCTGTTGCTAGACTAGAAGCTATCCGTATGTTTTGTGCATTTCATGTTTTAATGATTTTAAATTATTTCAAATGGACGTGAAAAGTGCATTTTTGAACGGATTTCTAAAAGAAGAAGTTTTTGTGAAACAATCCCCTGGCTTTGAAGTTTTTCAAAAACCTGATCACGTCTTCAAGCTTAAGAAAGCACTCTATGGACTCAAACAGGCACCTCGTGCTTTGTATGAACGTCTAAGTGCCTTCTTACTTGATAATGACTTTTCAAAAGGAAGAGTTGGTACAACTTTGTTTATCAAATCTTTAGATGATGACGTTCTTCTTGTGCAAATATACGTTGATGACATTATATTTGGTTCTACTAATGAAAAACTTTGTCAAGAGTTTGCTAAGTGTATGCAGAGTGAATTTGAGATGAGTATGATGGGAGAGCTGAACTTCTTTCTAGAACTCCAGATCAAACAACACTCAAAGGGAACATTCATCAATCAAGCCAAATATACGAAGGACATACTGAAAAAGTACGATTTCGTTAATGTAAAGTCTATCGGAACTCCAATGGCTACATCTACAAAGCTTAACACTGATGAAAGTGGCAAACCTGTCGACCAGTGTAAGTATCGAGGTATGATTGGTAGCTTATTATATTTAACTGCTAGTCGTCCTGATATTATGTTCAGTGTTTGCATTTGTGCACGATACCAGACAAATCCTAAGGAATCACGCCTAAGTGCCGTTAAGCGTATCTTCCGATACCTTAAGGGAACTTCTACAGTCGGCTTGTGGTATTTTTAAAACCAAATTCTTTGACCTGATAGGTTACTCGGATACAGATTTTGCAGGATGCAAAGTAGACCGTAAAAGTACCAGCGGTACGTGTTATTTCCTAGGAAAGGCCTTAGTCTCATGGTTTAGCAAGAAACAAAATTCTGTAGCATTATCAACTACTGAGGCTAAGTATATCGCCGCAGGACGTTGCTATGCTCAAATTTTGTGGATGAAGCAAACCCTAGAAGACTATAATCTGTACTACACTAAGATTCCCATTTACTGTGATAACACTAGCAGTATTAACTTGACTAAGAACCCTGTATGTCACTCACGCACAAAGCACATTGAAATACATCATCACTTTTTACGTGATCACCAACAACACGAGAATATCTGCCTAGAGTTTATTGACACAGATCATCAACTAGCAGACATTTTCACAAAACCACTGGCTGAAGACCGATTTAACATTATGTGGCGAGAGCTCGGCATACTTGAACTTTCAGATTCATAATGTAGTATGTTTATTAAATTTATTTTATAACTCGAAATTTTGTAATTTATTAACGAAAATTATTTTGGGTACAAGCCGAAAGGGTCCTTCTGTCATACAGGTGTAAATAGCCTGAATCGACACGGTGCACTAGTCTTCGAACTACCGCTAGCTGGGATCCGGCCCCTACAGCTAACCTAAAGTAATAGAAGTTATTAAATGAAGAATTACAACAGTTATAAATTCGAAATTTTAAACAAATACTGCATTTATGACATTGGGAATTACAAGCAGCCGAACTCGGAGAGTTCGGACCGAGTTTGGTCGGCGCTGTGCGGATTTCCAGAACCGAACAGCCGGCCCTAGCTCTATATATTCCTCTCCTTCCTTTCACTTTTCTTCATCCTTCTACCGAGAAATACCCACAAACACTCCAAAGAACTTCTCCTCCTCCTTCCTTTCGAGCTTTCTTAGGAGTCTAGTGGGCTATCCTCTCCACCATCTTCCTCCTCCTCGAAGGTATTCTATTCTCCTTCCTTCTCATCCATGGCACCTAAACACCAAAAGAGAAAGGTTGATTCCTCTCAAGCAGGATCATCCTCCTCTGACTATGTTCCGACAAATGTTTTTAGTCCAGCTCGACCAACGGGATTTGATGATTACGATTCCGGTCTCTTTTCCGATAGGAAAATTTTCGACCTTTGGTTTGACTCATTTTCTGGTCGTAAAATCTGTGCTGGAGCACGTGTTAACTTTACCATCTTTTCTGAATATGCTCCCACTTTCAACCGTCTCAGCTTTCGTGATTTTTTCGAAGTTGCTGAGAACATTTATGATAATGTTGTCCGTATGTTTTACTGCAATCTGCATGTAAAAGATAACGGCAACTTCTATTCATGTGTTGCTGGACAAGAACTAGAGTTCAATGTCACCGACATTAGTGAATATTTTCATGTTCCTGATGTAGGTGAAGCTTTAGTAGACATTCATCATATCCAATTCCCTGAAGGTGTCACCTTTGATTCCTTCAAAGAACTTTTGTGCCATCCTAAACCTGTTCCTAGAAGAGTTTACTCCAAGCACCTAAATCAAAACTTCTATGAACTCCATAGGTTTATATTCTCTGTTCTTCTTCCAAAGAAGGGATCCTCTGATGAGATTACCTTCCTAGAATTGTCAGCCATGTACCACATTCACTTTGGCATTCCATTTTCTGTTCCTAAGACTATGATGGCATGGATGCTTAATTGCAGAAATGTAGGACGCAACATTGTCTACCCTATGCATTTGGCTTCTATCTTTAGGAGGTTTGAAATCGATCTTCAAACCTGTCCTTACTCCTCCACTGCCATTGAACTCAGTAGGTCTAGGTTATATCCTACTCCTCCTCTGCCTCCTGGTGCTGAGCCTGTTCATGATGCTGACCCCGAGGCTCCTGCTGCTGCTCCAGCCCCTCCTCCGGGTTTTGACCTTAGCTTCTATCAGCGCTTTGATGATTTCGTTGCCCTCTCAGCGCAACGACATCAAGGCTATCTTGATTCAGAGTTCCGCCATATCACCCAGGCTCAGGTGTTGCGGAACAACATTGCTGATCTTCACTGGAGTCTCTCTCATGACCCCTCACATCCAGTTACCATACTTCATCACCCCAGCTTCCCTGAACCCAAGTTCGATGATGAGACGACATTTTCTCACTTCGATCCTACTGCTGCATATTTTCCACCGGATGCTCCTGGAGGTGACGACACTTCGATGTGATAAGGACTTGAGCTAGTGGATTTTGGATAGAGTCTGATAGATGATGATCTTATGTAATTTTTTTATATGTCTAAACTCTACATTTAGACATTTATTAGCAGATTGTGATGGTTGTATCTTTCTTTTAGTATGACATTTCAGTATTCCACTACTAGTTATTTCTTTTATGCACTTGTTATTTGTGGCAATATTGTTATTTGTGATTATCTCTCTAGTATTACTTTGTCTGTTTGATGAACATTGTTGGCTTCACACATTACGGGAGAGCCAACACCATTTTTTTCATTGACAAAGGGAGAGAAAGAGCGCAATACCAAAATCAACAATCAAAGAAAGAATACCAAAACCATTTTTTTCCAGGTATTTTTATGTGTTCTATTTAGATATATTTTGGTATAAACTCAAGTTTGTCAATTATCAAAATGGGGGAGATTGTTGGCCCATTCCATGGTTACACCCGATTTTAATAATCGACATAAACTTAAGTCAATACACAAAATATACGAACTGCTGCTAATCATTTCAGGTCTTGTGAAATCAATATCAACAAGCGTACTACTACATCAGCAAGCACGTAAATCATCATTCTGAAGCTTATTTTATTGAAATCTAGTCCGAGTCATTTTACAATTTATTATGTATTTTATCTTTATTGAGTCTAGGATATAAATTGTAAGATCGACTGGGTACTACTGGCTTAAGTTAATCATAGTTCACTTTCCTATACAGCCTACCTATCCATAGTCCACCTACCAAAAATTTTATTTCCATTCTGCAACAGAATTTGACAAATGACTTACATTTTTACTGAGACAGAACTCAAACCGAGTTTGGCCCGAGTTCGGTCCGAACTCTGACCGAGTTCGGCCAGTTTGAATTTAAATATTTGTTGCCTCCAAATCTGCATGCAACGTTCATTAGCAAATCTTTGCATCAGAACTCTGTCCGAATTCTGTCCGAGTTCGGTCCTCGAAAATACCTATAAATAGAAGAGAATTTCTCATTCCAAATCACTCAATCAATTTCATCTTCTCTTCTCTCTTCAATAAGTGTTTTCATCCGATCAAAAATTTTCATATCACACCTACACTTCTCTTAGCCAAAAGCCAGTAATATCTATTCGATCTAGAATCTTTTGGTTCTCAAGAGTTATAAAGAGGTTGTTCAAAGTACAGAAACTCTCTGTTGTGGAGCCGGTCGTGCGCTCGTCACCAAGTACGGTGTTGTGAAGTTGGTCGTGCACTTGTCACCAAACACGGTGTTGTAAGAGACTGCAAGCTCTCAAGTAGCTTGTGCCTTAGTGGATTAACATCGAGCAAGAGTACTCGAGACTAGATTAGTCCTCTCAGAGGGATACCAGTATACATCGCTGTGTCACTGAGTTTGATCTCTCTATCTCTTGCTATATTTATTTACTGTCTCTTATTCACTGCCATAGTTATCTGTTTATATTTTTAAATTGGTGATTACTTTCCGCTGCACTCGCACTCACTCTATTCACCCCCCCTCTAGAGGTGCTCAACGGTCCTACAATTCCAAGATACAATTTTCTCCCATAAATGACCTAAAAGATCAACAGAAGCTAGCAAGAATTACCAAATAGAGATTTAATACAAAATTCAATAAAGTAAAATCCAATATTAAATCCTTTGTTTGCTGCTAGTACTAAAGTTTTGATATACAAATTCATCAGGTAGGTATATATTCCAGTATGTTATTGCCAAATAAGGAATCCCAATTGCAAAATATGGCAAGATCTATACTAGGCCTTCAGTAATGCTAAGTTGTTCTATGTAATAAAAAAATCTTGTACCACTGAGCACTTGGAAGGAATGAATAGGGGCTTAGGCGTTAGGACCTTAAAAAAGGAATAATGTCCACCTTGAACAACATTGTCCAGATTTCCTACATATCCCTGATGTGTGCACATATTATTCAAGATTATTGTCCCCTGCAGCCCAATCGGCAACCCTTGAGAAGCCGACTTGTTGCTGTTCTTTATTATATGAGTTGCTTGATTTTGTAACAAACACGAGTTAAAGCAGTGACAAAATAATGGTATTCACCTTAATTAGGTGAGAAGGAAAAGCCACGGCTTAAGACAAACTAGAAAAGAACTAAGAAACTTCATCTAGTTCTAAAAATTCAAGTATGAAGGTTGTTGAGACCTAAATTCAGTTTAAGAAATTTAGAATCACATTTGAACTTAAGAATTCAAATTTCTGAATTTTCTATGTAAAAGTAAATAACAAGTCGTATGAAAACATTTTGTGGAATTTACATGATTTGTCGTGATTAATCACAAGGGACACACATAGGTAATTTGACAATGTGCAAGTAAACAGTAACTAGAATTAAATTTGTGATTTCAAGTTTTTCATTTCAACAAGAATTACATTTCTATCTATTAGAATTTTTTATGGATCTTCGGTTCTAGAATCTTTGCATCCCCCCCCCCCCCCCCTACATCTGCTAACCAATCTCTCTCTAATGGTTTCATTTTTCTGTCTAACTACTTATCATTTTCCTTTCCAGAGTGAATATTTTGATAAGCAATTTCAATTTTTTTACTATTGAGTCTAAATTACTCCACTGCTCTCTCATCACACTTTCCTTTCTCCATCTAGTTCCTCTTTCTTCTTCTTGTTCTTCCATTTCTCTTTATATGTTTTATGTTTTGTTTACTTGGTATAGATACTTTTTAGTTGTATAGTTCCCTCTTAGATCAACGATCGATAAAGATGAGAGATTAACTTGAGTAAGAGATCTAGGAAAGGCAGGAAGCTCACAACTAGACAGTCGCAGTATGGGGAGAGATGGGAATCTTTTAATCAGATTAAAAACATCTATGTTGGTGAGATTTATGGCAGACATGTCGATAGACTGCTAAGAGGAAAGGCGAGAAAGCCAATGACCGTTACCAGTTTAGTGAGTTGACAGAGAGCAAATGTCAAAGTATTGCAGTCTAGTGAAATTTCCAAGCTGATTAGGAATTGCACCACCAAATTCTGCAGTTGAGAGATTTAGATATCTCAGTTTCTTGAGCAGACCGAGATACTGGCACCATGAAACTATTGCTGCTTAATACCAAGTAATTTAAATGCATCAGATCAAGCAAGGAAGAATCAATATGACCACTTAAGGCCTTGTTGTCATCGTCATGACTTGGATTGCGCAATTGGATCTTTGTTACATGGTCGGTTCGGTTGTTGCAATGATACCTCTCCATCTGCAGCAATCTTTACCTTCCCAAGAAGATAGCCGACCCCCAGGATCGATAAGTTTGTTCTTGAAGTTGAGAAGCGTTAATCTCTCGCTCTTTCTACAGCCATTGTGTGAATCTTGGTTTCACATGCTAAACTGGATGGATGTAGAGAACAAAATGAATAAAATTGCGGCAAGCTCCTCAATGATTCTAACCTCCATAAGGGGAGATCACAACAACAAGAGTAAGCTTCAAGGATATCAGGACATGTACTTATATAGCTATTAAGTGCATTCTGTTTATTTGCTATGCGCTCGCTTCTGTTTGCATTTTTTTCCTTATGGGAGAATAAGGATAGACATAACATGACTCCTAGCTAACTCCTCTTCACTCCCTAGTTGTATGTCGTTTCCTATATGTACAATCTTCTAGCACGGGAGGTGCTGGAACTCTAATATGAAACAAGGAATGTACAACTGAAATCTGGAAGTCAATTTGCCACACCTATGATCTCATACCCTTGCCTAATGAATTTATCTAGAGCTTAGGCTGGACATGCCATTTGTTCAATGGTACTGGCATGCACGTAACATGTTCCTCAAGTTCCAAGTCTTATTTGTAATCCATTGATGTGTTTAGTGTTTAATATATGTTTCCTCTTTAGTGATTTTTCTTTTGTGCATCTCTAAATTCTTATTTCATTTTACTTATGACTAAACAATTATTTCTTTTTTTACTTCGGGGTTGATACATAATTTATTATACTGATGGATAGATCTTGGATGACAAAGCACATATTATCGGAAGAATACAAAGAAGGGGTTAAAGAATTTATAGAGTTTGTAAAAACTAGTAAAAATGATGTTAACTCTATTAGGTGCCCATGTAATGAGTGCGAGAATATCTATAGATTGAGTTTAGATGATGTAAAATTTCATTTGACAGCAATTGGTATCAATCCAATATACGGACATGGCCCGGGGATGTTGATCCTAATGAAACGTCGTCAAGTTAGGACATATGTCACCTATTTATAAGGACTATGATATTGACACTTTAAATGATGTAGCAGATACACTGGAGATATTCGATGCTGTAAAAGAGAATAATGTTGTGGGAGACGATTAAGAGAAATTTCGAGCATTGGTTGAGGATGTTAAGAAACTATTGTACAATTGTTGTAAAAGGTATACGGACCTATCTGAGATAGTGAAGCTCTTCAGTATTAAGGCATTAAGGCCAAGAGTGACTGGAGTGATAAAAGCTTTTCAGTTATGTTGATTTTGCTCACCGATATGCTTCCGGGGGGAATGAGTTGCCCGTAACTACTAGAGAGGCTAAGCGTAGCTTGTCACTTTTTGGAATGGAGAATATAAGAATACATGTATGCCCTAATAATTGCATACTCTATAGAAAAGAGTACAAAAATGCAACCTTATGTCCTACGTGTGGAACGCCAAGATATAAGGTAAAGAAGAATATGACTGAACAAAAACAGAGTAAAAGAAAGACGTCTCAGCTAAAGTACTATGGTACTTTTCACCCATCCTACGCTTTAAAAGATGGTTTTGATAAGTACAAACATCAAAGGATTTGACATGTCATGCAAATGGAGGAGAAGTTGATGGCTAATTGCATCATCCCGCATATTCACCGACATGGAAGACAATTAATGATAAATGGTCCGAGATTGTAGCGGAAGCAAGAAACCTTCGACTCTCTCTTTCAGCCGATGGGATTAATCCATTTAGTTCACTTAGCAGTAGGTACAGTTGTTGGCATGTAATGTTAAATACTTATAATTTACCATCCTAGTTGTGCATGAAAAGGAAGTTTACAATGTTGACAGTGTTGATGTCGGGCCCCAAACAACCTCGAAATGAGATAGATATTTATTTAACACCATTTATTGTGGATATGTAATTGTTGTGCAAGGATGGAATTGAGACTTACGATGTCCATCGCCGAGAATCTTTTACAATGAGGTTTGTATTGTTAAGGACAATTAATAATTTCCATGCATATGATAATTTGTCCGGTTGTTGTGTTAAAGGATATTTTGCTTGTCCAATATGCAACGAAATACTTATTCAGATAGACTAAAACATTGTAACAAAAATATTTACACTGGTCACAAAAGATATCTGTCGCGTGACCATCCTTTTCGATCCCAAAAAAAGGCCTTTAATGGTGACAAAGAGTCCGGATCTCATCCTGAACCATTGAGTGGGAAACAAATATTATAAAGATCGGAGGGATTAAGATTTCGTGGGAAAAGAAAAAGAAGATGTTCCCCAATAAGTTGTCAAAGAAGAGGAAGAAAGGAAAGAAACCGAGAACAAAGAAGGGGGAAAATGGAGAAGGACAAAAGGACAAAGTTACAGATTGTTGAAAGAAGAAATCCATTTTTTTAAGCTCGAGTATTGGAGATAGAAGAATGTTTGCGATAATATCATTGGAACTATTAAACATTCCAGGGAAAATAAAAGATGAGATTAATTGTCGCAAAGATCTTTTAGAGATGGACTTAAGGAAAGAATTGGCACCGCATACTAAGAAAAACAAGATTTATCTTCCAGCAACATGTTATACTTTATTGAGGGAAGAGAGAAGAATGATGTGCGAAACTTTGCATGACTTTAAGGTCCTAGATGGTTACTTTCCGAATTTCAGAAGCCATGTCTCAATGGAAGGTCTAAAGTTGTATGGTTTCAAGTCCCATAATTGTCATGTCCTAATGCAACAGATACTTCATGTTGCAATACGGGACGTGTTGCCAAAGCATGTGAGATATGCTATTATACGAGTATGCTTCTTCTTGCCCTTTGTGCTAAAGTCGTGAATGTGCAAAAACTGCAAGATATCCAAAAAATTGATATTCAGTATTCATGACATTTTTTGAGCAGCTGCTTGCATTCTTACGTAAACTTGTGTTATTGGTGCTATCGACAACTTTTTAAACATGAAGTCACTGCTACTTCAGCTCATGCAGTTTTTATTTCTAGAACTTGGATTTTGACATAACCTTGTGATATTTTTCTAACTATCTAGAAGTTATTTATCATGCCCCCTTAAACTTTATCTTAATATATTTTTATTCCCTCTTCAAAAAGTATATGCATCCGCGAGAGGTATACACTACTCTTCAATCCAAAGGTTTATCTGGTAAAGTTGTAGGATTCTGCTATTCGAGGTGCTTGTCAGGGGAGTGGCCTTCCCCGGATTTATATAGTCTTCATTCTTTTTCTTCTACTAAATCCAATAACCATGTGTTGCCTAGTTGGTAAATTGATAGTCTTAAAACCAAGAGGTTTTCAATCCTTGCTATCTATATCTGCATTATTATTGTTTTCATATAATTTTTTTTTTGCTCTTTATAGATTCTAGATAATGTGTTTTCCCTTAAAAGATATCCTCATTGTGTATATAAAAATTGACTCATCTGCCATATCTTTTGTTATATAAGCATTTGTTTTACTACGCAGGTTTGCATACATATTACGTTAGCTGTTCACCATGTGTGTAGAATTATTAAAATAAAATTGAAATTTTTGGTTATAGGCGGCGTCTGGCTTTATATATGTCAAATTTTTCCCCATGCATATATGAGGGATACTCATGACTGGTTTTTGTGTTTTTTGTACCTCTAACTACCCAATATACCACCTCAATTTCTGAGACTTGAAATAAAGCTGTCTTTGAATCTTCACTTGGATGATTTACTCTTGGACATGATCTTGTCTCTTGCCTGAGTCATATCATGATTTACTCTTGGACATTAATTTTCTTATAATAATAAAAGCGATGTTTAAATACTTTTTTTTTTGGGTTACACTATGAGTAAAGACATACTTTGTTGTTCCTTTGTTTGAACATCGAATGTTCTCATGTTGAAGTTATTTAAGCACTGATTTAATTGCATTATCATGACTGTTTTACTGTATTCCAAAAAGTACACCTTCAATACACCCAATTTGACATGATGCTTGCTACGTTCTTTGTTCGATTATACAAGTTCTTGAATAACCAGGGTTGAGTCTAGAGATGACAAGTCAGGAACTCCTTGTGGCCATGCATAGCTCGCCAGACCAGCTTCACATGCTACCTTAATCTTATCAAGCTTCTAGACAGGTCTTGTTACTAATTTTGTTTGTAGTCATTGGTAGGTGACTAGCGCGAAGGCATGGACACATCAAAAGTGGCATCTTCGCAAGAAAGAACAGTAGTCGACGGTAAAAGAAGTCGGGGGCCAGCAAAATCAAAAAAATTGAGAAAAATCAAGGACAATGAAGGCAGGATAAGGATCATTTATAACGATGTAGGGCAACCAATTGGTGACGGTAAAAACGATTTGGCGACTTACTCCGGCATCATGGTGAAGTCCTTGGTAAAAGTAACTTACCCAACTTGGCATAAAGTGCCAGAATCAATTAAAAATAACTTATGGAGTGCTGTCCAGGTAAAACATCTCCTCCTCTACCATACTTTCTCTTTATATTTGTTTTTTAAACTTGATTTGGCTTAGGCGGCAGCAGAATTCATAGATTGATTGGGATGACTTGGGCACAATATCTTCCTAAGACATCCAGAAGTGCTTTTATCTTCGTAAGCTATGTATTAGTTTCAACTTAATTGGGATGACTTTACATGCCCATGGCTTAAGAAACAGGTTTTACCATGACAAGACAGTATGTCTAATCCAAGATGCACTATAGTTTTATTGACCTCTTTCTTTTGGAATTATATTGGTATGCAATTCTTTGGAGCATTCCTTAAACCCGTTTGCTTGATTAATTTTAATGAATTTTTAATGATCTTTTGGAATTATATTAGCCTGTTGTTCTAGTGTATCAAAATGTAAAGTTTGAAATGTAATAGGATATTAACACTTTAATGTTAATGAACGTAAGTTGAAACTTTGGTATAAAATGGATATGGTTCTTCAAAATGTAAAGCTCGAAATGTAACAAGTTATTAACAGTTTAATGTTAATGTTCCAAAGTTGAAACTTTGGTATAAAATGGTTATGGTTCTTCGAATTTAGAAATCGGTAAGTTTTAAATGTTTACCTGTTCTTGACCTGCCAACTTCTTAATACGATATATGGTATAATCCTTATGTTTCTGGTGAAATTAAAGACATCCACATCTTTGTGTTTCTGGTGTAGGCCAAATTTGACTTGGATCCAAATAGTAAAACTTTTGTATTAGCATCCATGGCTAGGAGTTGGAGGGCATTCAAAGGACAACTCACCAAGCGTTGGATCTATGCGAATGAGGACAATCTTGAACTTCTCAAGCATCCTCCACCAAAATACAAGAAGTTCTTGCAACAACATGTGTGGGAGGAATTCGTCAAAAGCAGGATCTCTCCAAATTTTAAGGTGAACTTGTAAACATTTTGTTCTATGCATAGCAAGGATTGGTTCGGATTATATCATGCTTATTTCTGCTTATTTCTTTTTTGTTTATATGTAATATAAGAAAATGAGCAAGGAGCAAAGTGAACGGAGAGCCAAGAACAAGTTTCCCCATCGTTTAAGCAAGAAGGGATATGCCGGTCTTAAAGAAGAGCTTGTAATTTTTAATAAGTCTATTTTAATTATTATGATAAATGCATATATATGTGAGTTAACATGATTTATCATTTAAACAGAAAGAAAGCCTGGGAGAAAAATATATAGCCGACAGAAGTTTTTTATGGACAAAAGCAAGAGAGAATAAGGATGGTGAATTTGATGATGATGAGACCAAGGAAGTGGCTAAGAAAGTGGTGAGTATATGTTGTCCAAAATATAACAATGCTTATCCACATGCTTCTCTTTCCTAATCTTGTTGCACATGTCCATTTTATAGGAAGATTACAGAAAACAAAAAGAAGATGGGAGTTTGGTGACTGAAGGGACTTCGGATATTCTAACCTTGGCATTAGGCACTCCTGAGCATTCGGGTCGTCTTAGGGGTTTAGGATTAGGACCGACGCCAACTACCTATTTCAAGATTCCAAAACGGAGAACTAAAAGACAAAATAAAATGCTTATTTCTGAATTGGAAGCGGAACTGGAAGCGGAACGTAAACAGATAAAAGAGTTGGAGAAAATATTAAAAGAAGTTGAAGCCCAAGGTAACTTGCCTATTGATGAGGACATCAGGCCACCGGTCACGAAGACTTACCAACGTAGAAGACGGCGCAATGCAACCTCGCTATAGATCAGCATCTGAGTTGGGTCGGTGCTGTCGGGACGAGTTCGAGTTCAGATTTTACTAGTATTTTTTTGTGAATTGTAGAACATTGAGAAAGATTGCGTCTTCCCTTTTCCTTATTTATGTTTAAACAATTGTTGTGGGATTGCGAAGTGACGTGTTGCTTAATTACTGCAATAGTGTCGAATAAGGGCATTATGCATGGGTGGTACATATCAGTGGAGTATCTTCCCGAAAAGTTTGGGAGTAAAGCATCAGACTATCAAGAGAACTGATACAATGGATGTTTGGTTTGACTGTAGTATATATAATTTCATATGTACTATGAGCAAAATTTTTGAATTACAACCTCATTCTTTTAGATGAGTCTTTTTTTTCCGCACTATTTCTTTGCAGTTTTAGGTGATTACAAGTTAGGCTAGCCCAATTTTTTAAAGGCACTTTATATTTTATTTAGACAACCCAATTTTTTGTTTGTCGGTGGAAATTCTAAAGGCACTTCATATCTTACTTAGGCTGCCCCTCAAAATTTTGACAGTCCTTCCAATCGAAAGAACTGTCAAATATTTCGACAGTCATAATTCAAAAAAATTGATATATTTCGGCAGTCCATGGTGATGATGGTTCGTCGGCTGCGGGTGCAGCTTGCCATAAGAGCTCGGGTGGCCAGGTCTGGGTGCGCACGGAGATCGAGGCAACTCAATGCCGAGCTCGGAGCTGTGGGCGTCTGGTGCAGGGAGAAGGAGGTCAGCGACCAAGGAGGTGGTGGTCAGAGCAGGCGACGTGCGATTGGGTAGTGGTGGCGGTGTTGTTGGTTGTGAGTGTTGGGTTGTATCTCGTTTCCGGTTGAGCGCTCAAATGGGAGGTGACAATGGAGTTGGTAATTTAGTCCCACATCGGCTAGGAGGTGGGATCATGTGGTGTAGATAATTGGGATTGGTTCAGGCCTTACATGAGAATTCTCTTTTAAGGCATATGGGCCTAATTTAATATCGCACCTCATAAGCCAACTCCAGTTTGGGTCACACCGCATTCCCAACAAGTGGTATCATAGCCCATGGTTACGGGACGGGTTTGAGCGACTCTAATTGATTTGAGACAGATGGTGCTGACGTTCATGTGTATACACGGATATACGTGATCTCTTCTCAAGGTGGAGTTGATGCTATATATGGGATCTCTTCTCAAGGTGGAGTAGGAGCATCAACTACACAAATTGGATCGAGATGACAATATGTTGTATCTCCTGGGTGCTCGGCTGGCGGAAACGAATAAAAAAAGTTAGCAATGAGTGCTAAGGTTGTTCGGCTGGCGGGAACGAACAAAAGGTAGCAGGGGTGCTAAGGTTGTTCAGCTAGCAGGAACGGACAAATTTCGCAAGGTACTAAGGTTATTCGGCTAGCGGAAACGAGCTAAGGTGGAGATTATTGGGTTGTATTTCGTTTCCGGTTGAGCGTTCAAATGGGAGATGACAATGGAGTTGGTAATTTAGTCCCACATCGGCTAGTAGGTGGGATCATATGGTGTAGATAATTGAGATTGGTTCAGGCCTTACATGATAATTCTCTTTTAAGGCATATGGGCCAAATTCAATATCGCACCTCATAGGCCAACTCCGGTTCGGGTCACACCGCGTTCCCAACAGTAGGGATCTGTGGTATTGATGGCGGCGACGATGATGATGGTAGCGGCGGTGGGTTTGGTGGTAAATCTGGTGGCGGTACGGCGTGGGTGGTGTCGTTGCCCGAGGCATTGGGGGAAGTTGGGGAATGGAGATCGGAGCACGGTGGTGATGGCGGTGGTTAGGTGGCTACGACCGGAGTTGGTTGGGGAGGAGAGTGACAGGTGGTGTTGATGAAGGTTCAGGTGGTGGTGGTGTGGCGGTGATGGGCAGTGGAGTGGTAGTCGGCCGGGATAAGATCGGTCATGTGGATGGTCTAGTGGGCGAATGAGAGGCTTATCTGGTGGTGGTGGTTGTCGGGGAGGCAGAGGGGGATGGTGGTGTATGGTAGTCGGGAGACAGAGGAGGGATGTGGACAGTCCCAAACAAAAATTTGGACTGTTCTGAATAAAAATTACAAAAAGTTGGGTTGTCCTAAAGTAATAAATTGTCCTAAAAATAGAAAGTTCCTTTAGAGTGTCCTATCCTTCTATTTTTTTTCTTCTCAAATTTTTTTTTCCTCCCTCACAAAGTTTCCAAACATAAGTGGTTCTTCAGTTGTGTTGGAGATTCATGTGGATTTGATAATTTCCCAACCTATGGCCTTGTAGCATTTGAGAACATGTAATTTTCGTGCCATCAATTTCTTTCTGGGCCCTCTTTTAACTGGTCATACTCAGAGTTTGGATATGTTTTCAAAATTTTTCTTTTGAAAATAGTTTTCAGAGAAAATGTTATAAAATTATTTTCTAGATATACAAATTCTGAATTTGTATTTGGTTACATTCATCTGAAAAATAATATTTTTTAAAAAAGTTAAAATTCTATTTGGTAAAATATTTGCATTGTGTTTGGTCCCTGTGTCCATTGTGTCCCTGAAAAATAGTTTTTTTTGTGTCCAACAGAACTTTCGAATCCTGTATACTCAATTTGTGTCTGACACAGACACTACCCTCTGGATCCTCATGCGAAGTCAGTTGCATAATGTCGGTGCCGTGACGTTGACACGACACCGCGGTTGGACGAAGGGAGACGCTGGCATGGGAGGTTCCCTCGACACTACCCTTCCACGGGGGAGCTGCTAGAGGTCGGAGCTCGACAAGGAGCCGCTCGAGTTCTCGACGATGATGAAGGTAGCCGCTCGAGGGAACTTCGACGGTCAACGAAGGGGGCGAGGGAGCTCGACAGGGAGCCGCTCGACCTCTCGACGACGACGAAGGGAGCCGCTCGACAGGGAGTCACTTGAGGCAACCTCGACGGTTGACAAAGGGAGGCAAGGGAGCTCGACAGGGAGCCGCTCGAGTTCGGCGGTCCAACGGCGAGCACCTCTACCT
>JANAVB010029145.1:0-29406 GCA_029216955.1 Iris pallida | reverse complement strand
GTACACCTATTCAGGTGTCCTAAAAATATGTGTATTTCAGCCAAGTCCAGTGGTAGAGAATTGGAACAAAGCTGACAGGTAAATTTCAATCCTATGCTTGCCACCTCGTACTCCCGATCGAACTTATCTTTAGCGACTGTTCTCGAAATTTTATCGCATACGTATATTCGATACATACGTGATTCATTCAACAAAAATTGTGGCATGCGACGCGATTCAAAAATCATATTTCTTATTTTCGTATGTTTCGTATGGACTATCAATTCTATGCGTCGTGTCGTGCCGCCGCGCATCCGATCGCAAAGATCCTCCGCAATGCCTTGCGTTCGAAGTCGTTGTTCAACTATTTTCGAAGTCTGGCTATGCAACTCATCTCAATACGATTTCTTTTGTTGACTTGCAAATGCATCAACATTCAGGGCTACGCCCGCTAGGTGACTTACCCAGACACCCTGCTTAAATTCTCTCGACACAACTAAGATTGACAGTGCTCAAAGGCAACAATCGCTTTGACACGAAGGCCTTTATGACACGTCTTACGTTCAATTCCTATTGAGTAGGAAATTCACTAGCCAAATTCTTAACTTATCCGTCTTGCAACATCGAATATAAGTTCGATTCACGCAAGCTCAATTGCAAGGTAAATCCAAATCTAACGACATAACTCGTAAGTCATTCTCTTACCGCTCGCTCTCGTGCATATCACGATTCTCAAAATCGCCTAGACTTATCATCAACATACACTACATTATATTTGTTACCGATGCAATTTTATATGCGATATTGCATGGGTCATCTTACGGGTCTGCAACATTCAATTTGATTTGGCGGTCAAGTCTTCTAGGGTCAGCTGCCCCGAAGCTATACTCGATAATTGTGGATCATTAACGAAGGACAGTTACTACGAACTATGCTATATCTTATTTCGGAGCCAAATCATGTTCCGATGATTTCTATGTGACTACCCAATTTCGGACAAAACTATTTCTATTGGCGCAACTGATGCGCAACTATCCTCCGAATAAAGTCATGCACTACCGTCGATAATTCTGTATTTCACGAAACATCTACTCATATTGAGTTCGAGTCTTTCTACCCACGGTCGACACCCGAGATGTTATACGCATCAAAACAATCGTCGATGACTTTATAGTCTCGTCCTGATCAATCACAAAGTTTACGATCAATCAGTTCGACACTTTCGTATTGCTATTTTTGAAAATTCTGATATCGTAGGCCTGCCCCATTTTGTATTCTCAAATCATGCTTACGTTTTCTCGTGTATCAATTTTGATAGGTCATATAAATTTCGATAACACAAAGGTCAACTTTGAATCTGCATCAACGTTGACTTTAGTTCGTATTGCATACCTCCAAGTTCACTACAAACTTTTCCATACGCATCAATTCGTTTTCGATTCGCCGCATCCCGCTATATCTTGATCGCGTAACCGAGTTACGATTATCCAACATCGAACCGTCGAGTTACGATCACATCCTCTTAAGTTTTGCATGTTTCAGTCATACTCAAATGAGTTTTGCCGCAATGTAACCAACTATCTCTTAGGCGCTATTTACCCGCATCAACGAACTCTTCATCGAAATCGTACGTCGTGCGATCCGATTATAATTCGTATCACCCAATATTTCTATCGAGATCGTAAGTCGTGCGATACGATTACAATTCGCCTCGCCCAACATTTCTATCGAGATCGCAAGTCGTACGACTCGTTTATAAGTTCAAGTTTCATATCCCGTCGATCCGATTATTGCTTCAAGGCATAATCGTTTCGTTAGTCTCGTCGTTCGACCGACTTATAAATTTTCATCTGACGTATCATTCATTGATACGAGTGCTCGCCCTATCGTCCAACCAATTATCGAAGAACACTTACATTAACATACCATCATACAAATTTCTAATTGAGTCTCAGTACTCTCCCGTCCGTTGCAGACAAATCTTCCGTAATTCTCACAACGCGTCGATGCGATTCGTCGCACAAGTGGTATAGTATATACCACTCAGAATTGAGTCATTCATTGCATAGGTGGTATGGCATATACCACTCGAAAATCAAGCTATTTCCCTCGCATCATACTCGGTATAAACTAACAATCTATTCCTACTCACGATTTTCGTAGTGATCATGCCGATCACAACCGTAACCTTTGATTAATCAAAATCCGATACAACTCAGCCAATGTATTCATTTGCCAACACAAGCTCGGTGCGCAACCGAACAATTCGTTCTATCGATTTATGATTTCAGTTCCCTCTATTGCATCTCGTGCAACGTATTATTAAGTTTCATCTGTTGCATCTCTCGTACAACGTTTTTAATTCAGGCTCATCTGTTGCATCTCGTGTAATATTATAATTTATTTTCCTTCGTTGTATCTCGTGCAACATTTTATTTCTGATATTCAAAGCCAATACTCGAATCTATTCAACACATTCAATTTTTCAATTTTTATTTACCTTGCAACGCATCATTCACAACTCGTTGCATTTGATACCGCAATATTTCACGACTTTCATTATCGATGCAACGAATATTTCTCACATCGATTGTTGCATTGAAACAACAAACATTTTGATTCATATTTCTCAACTTGTTCTACTTGCAGCAACAAATATCTCAATTCTCATCTCACAACTTGTTGCGCTTGTAGCAACAAACTTCTTACGACTTGTTGCACTCCATGCAACAAATATTTTGCGACTTTCTTAGAAAATCATGTAATTTTCAAAACACATACGGCAAAATTATACGATTATATTAGACTTCTTGTATGAACATCCAGTGCGACATCGAGTAGAGTCAAGAGTTATTTGATTATTGGTGGACAAATCTTTGGAATTGAAACGAAACAAGCGTCCTGAGAAAATTGAGCCTAGAGCTCTGATACCAATTTGTCACACCCCGACCCAGAAAATCGCTCTTCCTCGCATTGATTTATCTGAATCATCATCCTCGCTGGGGCATGATGCCGTACGAGTCTAGAGTTGCACTCGTACAAGACAAGATGGCAAGTTCTCAAATGGTTATCTTTGATCTGATATTAACAACAGAAGAAAACAGAGTATACGAAACAATTCTCTTTATTTCAATAAATGAACTGAGGTTACAAAGGCTTTTAATAGCCCAACCGAATTTGCCAGATTGGCTACAACACTCAAGTTCTCTCTTGCCCACAAAGGATTTCACCGTTCCATGCATCATGCCTAATATATCTCGGCCGCATCAATCCTGTTGCAAGTCCGACGGTCAATGCGTTCGCACGCTTCAAACGCTAAGGATTCCATGCCTCAGCGCGATCAAGCTCCGCCACGAGCAGACCATTCCCTGAACCTGCTAGCAAACGAGTGGGGGATTAGTACTTTCGTCCTTGCTGTACTGACCAAAGACCCACTTAACTAAACCGACATTTAGAAATGTATTGATTCATACAGCATACAATTTAGTTATATTTCTATGTTCTCCTTAGGATCAATTTTATGGCATATTCGAAAGTAGTAAGTATGTTATCATGGCAAGCATGTTATTTCGATTTGCATAAGTAAGCAGGTATAATCCCTCTTTCCAGAATTTTGATAGTATATTTTATTTATTTATTTGGATTAAATGGTGACTTTTAGAATATTTATAAATAATTATTTAGTTAATTATTACGGTAGATGATTTTACCCATGATGTAGTTTTGGAGTACACGGTGACTAGAAATCGTGGCACGGATAGTGCCATGGCGTGCTTTGGCTAGTGTATTAGCCACGATGGGGAAGGCCGAGCCATAGTGATGTCCTAACTAGAAAAACCAGACCAAGTTGCGACTTAACCCTTACCGAAGATCTATTTATTTATTAATTATATTATTGAGTTTAGGGAAGCCGGATATACCATTTTAGCCCGGACTGGACCAGAACTGAGCCAAGCCATGTAGTCATGCGGCACGTCCAATGACATTCGCGTTGATGGAATTTGGTATGAGGGTTTTGTACTTCGTTTTAATGATTTAATGAATATTTTTAAGTATTCTTAATTAATATTTAAATATCATTATTAGCGGATATCCTATGATGGTTGTATAAGTGGGTCCTTGTACAATTTTGGGTTTATTAGACTGTGCATAGGTGGTGTATACGTCGTTATTGATTTTATTGAATTTCGTTATTATTATTATTATTATTATTATTTATTATTATTTATTTTATTGAGGTTATTATTATATATATATATTATTATTGGTTATTTTCAGAATAAGGTATTTTAAATATTCCTTGCATTTTAACAAATATGTGCATAGTTTATTAGTCTATATGTATTATTCATATGAGCAGATATCTATATATAGGTAAATAATTTATATATATAAGTGCATGAAAATTGAACAAAGGTATTAAAAAAAAGGTGCTACTGTAGCTTAGCTACAGTAGAAAAATTGAACCCGAGCTTAGGGCCCAATCCGCGCAAGCGTTCTCAGCCAGCCGAGAGCATCGACTTATATATATATATATATATCTATATATATATATATATATATATATATATATATATATATGCGGTTACATATATGGGATCACGAGCAATGAACAAAACCCTAAACTCCCCAACACGGCACCTGCACGCCGACCCCCCTACCCAGGCGACCGCTCGCCGCCGGCGTCGCCACCACCGGTGGCCGTGAACCGCCGCCGACCCGCGTGCGCGCGGTCTGGAGCCGAGGACGACAGCAGCAGCAGCCTGACTTTCTCCCCGACTTCACAGGTACAAAACTTTCCCCTCGCTCGAAGATTTTTCGAGCCGTAAAGTCCTACGCTTAGACCACCTAACCCTCTGCACAACCCCTCAATTAGATTTAATTATACTGCTTTAGATTGACCGAAAAACTGACTCAAAGTCGGCAAAAACCTTGTTTCTAAACAAGACCAAAACCACCCATCACCCCTGTTTTGAGAGTCAATTTGCGCACAGGATAACGAGGAATTTAGAAATCTAATTGAACAAATTCTTAGACAACCTATAGGGCTCCATAACCCTTTTCGTAGAGTTGGATTTTGTCGACTTAGCGTCGAGAAATCAGATTCCCAAAACCAAGAAAAAACATGTTTAAAAATCAATAAAACCCCTCGATACGTCGTGCGTCCCGCCAATCCGGGCGACGTGGTCGCGAACCGAAAGCATCGAAAGGTGCGTAACGGCTTCGTGGTCGTGTGGGCTTTGATGTAATTCAAAATTGGTTGCGTGTGCGCGACAAATTTGATGCGTATCCGTCAAAATTTATCGTATCGGTCTCTGTGCAAATTTCTTAATTACTTTGTGCATGTTCGTCAGATCGAGACAAAACTTGTGCTAGCATGACCATATCATTTTTTTGCTCCTGTATGCCAAGTTTGGTCCAATTCTGAGACAGTTGATTGAATCGCCGTTTTACGGGCCCCACGGCCCGACTCAACGGGCGATTTTGTGTACGGCCTGCCGAAATCCAACTTTGGACATACGGTTGGATTCGCATCGGAAAACTGGATCCATAGACATATAGTTTGACGACTTTAGAGACCATTGACTCTGGCACGCTTTTCGGTGCAAAGTGGGTCCAATAGCGGATACCGTTTTGACCCAAAATTACCGTTTTGCCCTTGTGTCCAGAATTGGACTTAAGGACAGGCAATTCTAGCTAATTTGACTATTCTTAGAATATTGGTGATGTTTATTTTAGCTTCCGGTGATGGTTGTACGAGTTTTGACTTTTGTGGCACACTGAGTGGGTTGGATTATCGGTTTCACCAGCAAAGGACCACAGGCGAGTACAGTTTATGTTTGTTTTCAGTATTGATCTTTACTATACATCAGTGTTTAGTCGATAGGTATGTGATTTCAGTTTTATGTTGATTTTGTTCCTTGTTGTGTCGAGAGGTGAAGTACCAACGATGTGTGATCTGACCTTAGACCGTGTAGACCGTGTAGACCGTGATTTATTCTTACATTAGACCGTGTAGACCGTAATTTATTCTTGCTTTATACAGTATAGAAAATATTTCTTTATTGCTTTATACAATGTAGACCGTGTAACATCATACAGTGTAGATCGTGATTATTATTTTTGTAGACAGTGTTTCTTTATTGCAATATTTTGTGTAGATCGTATAACTGTAGACCGTGTAACTGTAGACTGTGTAACTTTAGACCGTGTAGACCGTGTCGCATAATTGTCCCGAGACCGATCACATATCAAAGGTACTTCAGTCGGTCAGTTGGTGAGTATTTTATTGTATCTCATTTTCTGTTCTTGGTATTTAGTTTTATTCTGTCTTTTTTTATTTATTTATGAATCATATGTATAAAGACTAACCTCTGTAGTATAGTCATTTTCATATATTGAAACTGCATTCAGTGAATTGTGCTCGTTCCATTCCTGACTTGAAACCAATATTTTTCAGGTTAGCCGTAGATTCACTTAACATTGGGAGTTACGGGGTACTTGCAGACAAAAGCCTAGAGATTAGCTAGATAGTTGAGTTGTAGTCATTCAATATTTGTACAAGTTTATATTTTCTGTAAATGTAAAACTTGTGATCATTCTAAATTAAATTAATTTTGTGAATGAACATTATTTGTGATTTTGATCTTCATGGTCGTGACAGCGTTCTACCGCCGACATTGCGGCGTAGGCTGGCTTGGACACGTCTCGTATCCGTTTTAAAAAAAAGGTGCGGGTCGTGACAAGTTTTTGTGGTGGCCCATGCAGGTCTGTCTTCGCAAATCATGCGAACTCGTGATAGTACTTAAGTTAGTGGTATTATTACGAGCCTGCGACAAGGAAATGCTCATTCACGAATTAGGATTAATTTAATTTAAGAGAATGACTAGGACTATGAGTCCCTTATACAGATTTACCGATGGTTAGTCTAGGCCATGCAATTTAAATGAGAAATTATTAATTTTGATAGTTTGTCAGGTCCCCATAGGTACACTATTATCCCTTTGTATGACGATATGATCCAATGTGGATAGATTATTCGCTTGGTGAGACAGGACTTCATAGAATTATTGATCTAACCATGATAAATTGTGCAATTCCTTCTCTTTGCCTCCTTAGATATCATCCTCATATCTTAGTCCGAATTGCCTATTTAGTTCCTATTTTGCCTAAGAATTATTATTTTATAAATTTTTTTATTATGTTACCCATATACGAACCTCGAGTTAGCTTCGGTTCAAAGTTTTTCCTCCATGATTTGAATACACATGGAATAGATACTAGGATGTTTGTATTTCTTTATCTTCAGTTATTTCCCTCCATGTTCACCTTTTTTTTAAGGGTTATGACTGATAGTACTTACGCTTTATTTCCTAGTCAACATGTTTGAACCTTTAGGAGCTCATAAATTTTTACGGATATAGTTAAAGGAATGTTAGTTAACTCAAAATGGCAGGACAGCAGCACATTGTTGCCATTTATTTGAATTAGGGAGACTATGTATTTACTGCAGCCAGCAGCGCACTGGCGAGGTACGATCCCTAGAGTTAAAATTGGTTTAAGAAAATGTAGGTTATAGAATATTGCTAAACTATATCTAGTGGTCCTCTTTTGACCGTAGTCACCCTTGTGTCAATATAAGGTAGAGTATCGGATAGCATATCATCCTGAAATCACGAATCCAAGGGTTTACCATAGCCCGAGTATACGGGCGAGGCATAACTCTCGATGAAATGACTTCAGACGTGATTACAAGTTTAGGATACTATGGAGGATAAGACAATGCCATGTATGTCCTATAAGACCTAAAGCTGATATTAGTGGAAGTTTTGTAAGTTGGGTAGCACGTCTCCCGACCTAGCATTCCGTAGTCCATGTAATTTATTGACGGGAAAATTGATTGACGCTAGTAGGTTTACCTAGAATATAGAATTTTGAGGTCCATAACCTATTAGTCGACCAAGGCCTTGGATAAGAAGATAGTAGGAAGACTGTATAAGCAAGAACACCGGGTAAGGTTTTGATTCTCACAATTCTCGAACTACTTGTGCCTTCTTTCAAAAATCTCGCATACTTGTGTTTTCGGCTATTTTGACCAATGCTGCTATTACAACCTAGTTTTGCAAGCTCACTCTGTTCTCGAGCTTGATTCAAGACATATGTTTAGTGGGGACGCCTGCTAACATATTGTCTAATCAGAATCATTGTATTATGGTCTGATCAACCATGATGCATTTGGTTCGCTCTTCATCTAATTACCCTACGTAGATTGAGACGTAGATGTCTCCAGGATCTCATCCGCGAATGTTTTGACAATTTCTCTTGAATTATACATTCGCCTTTGAATCACGTAATTGTGTTCAGTGACATCTCCCTTGAACTCTTTATTATTTTTGTCTTTCACTGATTTGGAAAGACGAAAGCTCGTAATGGTAGAGAGATACAGAGTATCCCCATGGCTATGATAGTTGTATACACAAGTGTAGCTACCATCGGCCAGTCATGTGTTTGAGTTACTCGTTCTCCCCTCGACCCGCAACTACTATTGAGACCTTCTAGCCATCTGAATTTGAGAATGATTAGAGTTTTACCCTTTGTCGAAATGCCAAACCAGGAGACTATCTATTCTCTAGAAACAATTCATTGTGAGTCTCTAAATATTTTTCTTAAATATTACCTTAACTAGAAATCCTTATGCCTTGACTCAACCGTTCCTCGACCAAAACCTACAGTTTAGACAGGAGATGAGTAGACAAGGGTAAGGACAAACGTTTACCGTGACTATGGTAGGCACTTATCCCGAGATTGGTTTCCAACAAATATTATCCTAGTTATGTAAATTCTACTATTAAGACCTAACTAGTATGGGAACCTCCACAGTCACTAGATTAGCCAATACCATAGCTTAAATACCCTGTCATATTATGACCTACCACTTATCAACAGCAATGCATGACCAATGCAGCCCATACCGCTAGAACCCTTGTGACCATAGTCTAGCAGGCTTGACACATATAGAGATTCAAGACTCAGTTGTAAGAAATTCTTTTCTTATGATATGCCTTAGAGTTGGTTACCCCGTGATAACTCTCGTATACTGTGGATGAGAAGGTCATTCTATTTTATCGACCACGTGTCATTGTACACACTTATTTTCTATTTATTGAGAAACGAACCTTGAGTTGACTTATATTTACCGTATCCTGTTACGCCGTGCCTTATTCTTTATTAACAAGAGTTGAGGTACAATACCTGGATTTTGAATTCTCTAGCCATTATTCCTAAAACCCTGTCCTAGCTTCTATGGTGGGTAGACTGTAAGTCTTCTAAAATTTTTAGGATATACCAGGATTACCGAGTGATTAGAATAACTTCCATTAGGATGATGATTAGTGCCCTTGGACTCCCACTTCTCATTTAGATCATTTTGTGTCCCCGGCCGTGTCATTAATATTCGGAGCACGAGGCCAGTTGTTACCTTCCAACAAATTTCACATGCAAGATCTAGACGAGTCCACCTTCATCTAGGTATACCATGTCCCACTCAAACCTGTCCCCTTGTACTCTATTTTTGTAGTACGACTTTTAGGTCAAAAGGACTAGTTATATCCCTTACCATAATACCGGTATACTTTTCGACTTCCACTAGAGCCTCAACCTTGACTCAATTCCTTCGACCCAATATGTGGTGGTGATCTACTCGAAGCCCACTACGCACATGCCAATGTGTGCCACTCGATAGAGGCCTCTTGTGCTACTTAAACACAAAAGTCACCGAAGAAGCATTTTGGACTTTAGGAACTTAGCTAACCAACCTGAACTGGCAACTAGCTCTACCACTTGAGTTAAAGCCTATTCTAGGTTACCCTAACCTAGTAGACATAGTTTTATTCTGGGATCTTGTTCAGTACATATAGATTGAGATCCAAGGTTCATCCAACCAACGATTGATGCCAGATAGGGAACTCATTAAGACCCAGTAAAACCCATCCAGGCATACCACCATAATTGGCCTATAAAACCAAACTATTTGAAATAGGCCCCTATATCTATTATGTAGTCCTCATCTTTTAGAATATGATCCGTAACCATTATTCCATTTACCGAAAAGTCGCGATACGATCTTGTATTGCATTTTATCCCTTGCTCGTATGCTTAAATAACCACGAAAAAGATCACAATCTTGATGTCTCAAATTCCGTTCTATTATGGAACCTTGTTTAGAATTTTGAGAACGAAACTTCTGTATTGTACGGATTGCAAGCCCCTCTAAGAAACAAGGGCTCTTCGATTTAGCAAGTGACCAGACTAGAGCGGCCTACTCTAGCAAATAAGTCAATGGTTCATAGACTTTCTTTTATCTGCATCATTGGGTACTCTCTACCGCTCTTGAGACTAAAAAAAATTTGCTCTCGGTTATCCTCCCTTATCTTCCTGTCCTTTCTATTGCAGGGCGACAAAAGGTCATGCTTATTAGAATTTACCAATATTTCTTGGCTACTTGTATAAATTTGTTGCTTGCAAAATTTTAGATTGCTTGAATGGTAGGAGAGGATAATAGAGGCCATATGCATAGATATCTATTTGTAGCAAGTTTAGCAAGTAGTTGGATGTTTATAAAGCTGTAGGGACATACCTCTGAGGAAGTAGTGTGACCAAAGGTGGGTAGAAGTCCTCGAGAATTGGCAGTTGTAAATGACCGTGAGAATAGATGATAACTAAAGGAAACCGCCTTCTATCATAGCGGAGGGACTCTTTCCTTAAATTTCGAGGACGAAATTACTTTTAAGGTGGGTAGATTTGTAACCCCTCTTCCCAGAATTTTGATAGTATATTTTATTTATTTATTTGGATTAAATGGTGACTTTTAGAATATTTATAAATAATTATTTAGTTAATTATTACGGTAGATGATTTTAGCCATGATGTAGTTTTGGAGTACACATTGACCAAAAATTGTGGCACGGATAGTGCCATGGCGTGCTTTGGCTAGTGTATTAGCCCCGGTGGGGAAGGTCGAGCCATAGTGATGTCCTAACTAGAAAAACCAGGCCAAGTTGCGACTTAACCCTTACCGAAGATCTATTTATTTATTAATTATATTATTGAGTTTAGGGAAGCCGGATATACCATTTTAGCCCGGACTGGACCAGAACTGAGCCAAGCCATGTAGTCATGCGGCACGTCCAATGACATTCGCGTTGATGGAATTTGGTATGAGGGTTTTGTACTTCATTTTAATGATTTAATGAATATTTTTTAAGTATTTTTAATTAATATTATAAATATCATTATTAGCGGATATTCTATGATGGTTGTATAAGTGGGTCCTTGTACAATTTTGGGTTTATTAGACTGTGCATAGGTGGTGTATACGCCGTTATTGATTTATTGAATTTCGTTATTATTATTATTATTATATTATTATTATTATTATTTTATTATTATTTATTTTATTGAGGTTATTATTATATAATAATATTATTATTATTGGTTATTATTTAGAATAATGTATTTTAAATATTCCTTGCATTTTAACAAATATGTGCATAGTTATATTAGTCTATATGTCTTATTCATATATGAGCAGATATCTATATAGGTATATATATTATATATATAATTGCATGACAATTGAACAAAGGTATTAAAAAAAGGAGGTGCTACTGTAGCGTAGCTACAGTAGAAAAATTGAACCTGAGCTCAGGGCCCAACCCGTACAAGCGTTCTCAGCCAGCCGAGAGCATCGGCTTATATATATATGCAGTTACATATATATGGGATCGCGAGCAATGAACAAAACCCTAAACTCTCTAACACGGCACCTGCGCACTGACCCCCTACCCAGGCGACCGCTTGCCGCCGGTGTCGCCACCACCGGCGGCTGGGAACCACCGCCGACCCGCGCCGCGCGGTCTGGAGCCGAGGACGACAGCAACAGCAGCCTGACTTTCTCTCCGACTTTACAGGTACAAAACTTTTCCCTCGTTTGAAGATTTTTCGAGACGTAAAGTCCTACGCTTAGACCACCTAACCCTCTACACAACCTCTCAGCTATATTTAATTATGCTTTAGATTGACCGAAAAACTGACTCAAAGTCGGCAAAAACCCTGTTTCTAAACAAGACCAAAACCACCCATCACCCCTGTTTTGGGAGACAATTTGTGCACAAGATAATGAGGAATTTAGAAATCTATTTGAACAAATTCTTAGACAACCTATAGGGCTCCATAACCCTTTTCGTAGAGTTGGATTTCGTCGACTGAGCGCCGAGAAATCAGATTCCCAAAACCAAGAAAAAATATGTTTAAAAATCAATAAAACCTCTCGATACGACGTGCGTCCCGCCAATCCGGGCGACGTAGTCCCGAACCGAAAGTATCGAAAGGTGCGTAACGGCTTCGTGGTCGTGTGGGCTTTGACAAAATTCAAATTGGTTAAGTGTGCGCGACGAATTTGATGTGTATCCGTCGAAATTCACCATATCGGCCTCTGTGCAAATTCTTTAATTACTTTGTGTACACTCGTCAGATCGAGACGAAACTTGTGCCAATAGTACCGTATCATTTTTTGGTCCTGTATGCTAATTTTGGTCCAATTCTGAGACAGTTGATTGAATCGCCGTTTTGTGGGCACCACGGTCCGACTCAACGGACGATTTTGTGCACGGCCCGCCGAAATCCAACTTTGGACATACAGTTGGATTTGTATCGGAAAACTGGATCCATAGACATATAGTTTGATCACTTTAGAGACCATTGACTCTAGCACGCTTTTTAGTGCAAAGTGGGTCCAACGGCGGACACCGTTTTGACCCATAATTATCGTTTTGCCCCATGTCCAGAATTGGACTTAAGGACAGGCAATTCTAGCTAATTTGACTATTCTGAGAATATTGGTGATTTTTATTTCAGATTTCGGGGATGGTTGTACGAGTTTTGACTTTTGTGGCACACTGAGTGGGTTGGATTATCGGTTTCACCAACAAAGGACCACAGGCGAGTACAGTCTATTGTTTGTTTTCAGTATTGATCTTTACTATACATCAGTGTTTAGTCGATAGGTATGTGATTTTAGTTTTATGTTAATTTGTTCCTTGTTGTGTCGAGAGGTGAAGTGCCAACGATGTGTGATCTGACCTTAGACCGTGTAGACCGTATAGACCGTGTAGACCGTGATTTATTCTTGCATTAGACCGTGTAGACCATGATTTATTCTTGCTTTATACAGTGTAGACAATATTTCTTTATTGCTTTATATAATGTAGACCGTGTAACATCATACAGTGTAGATCGTGATTATTATTTTTGTAGACAGTGTTTCTTTATTGTAATATTTTGTGTAGATCGTGTAACTGTAGACCGTGTAACTTTAGACCGTGTAGACCGTGTCGTATAATTGTCCCGAGACCGATCACATATCAAAGGTACTTCAGTCGATCAGTTGGTGAGTATTTTATTGTATCTTATTTTCTGTTCTTGGTATTTAGTTTTATTCTGTCTTTTTTTCATTTATTTTATGAATCATATGTCTAAAGGCTAACCTCTGTAGTATAGTCATTTTTATATATTGAAACTGCATTTACTGAATTGTGCTCGTTCTATTCCTGACTGGAAACCAATATTTTTCAGGTTAGCCGTGGATTCACTTAGCATTGGGAGTTACGGGGTACTTGCAGACAAAAGCCTAGAGATTAGCTAGATAGTTGAGTTGTAGTCATTCAATATTTGTATAAGTTTATATTTTCTGTAAATGTAAAACTTGTGATCATTGTAAATTAAATTAATTTTATGAATGAGCATTATTTATGATTTTGATCTTCATGGCCGTGACAGCGTTCTACCGCCGACACTGCGGCGTAAGCTGGCTTTGACACGTCTCGTATCCGTTTTAAAGAAAATAGGTGCGGGTCGTAACAGCAGGCAACCAATAGAAATCTCATGTTGTTTCGTGACGTCTTACCAACACTGACACATTCGCCCTTGTACCGACGCAAGGTGAATACGCCTCATTTTTTCTGTCATATTAAGTTCTATGTGTAGGATCTATTGTTCCTGCACTTTTGGCCCAACATTCCTTAACTATATGAAGGTCATTAGCATATCCGCGCTGGAATGGACTAATTTGTTTATCTTTTCTTTTCTCAAACTGGATAACCCGGTGTCCTCCCCGTACGGGTTTGCTGGCCCAGTATCTGAAGGACGCTGAACTTATCATCAATTGTGGCTTATCACATCAGTAGCAGATTACAAGTCATACCCAAAAGATGTGCACCAACAATGATTCATCCCTTCTAGGCCGAACGCTCCCGGTGCCCCGACAAATATAACTCGTTCGAGGAAAATTACCACACCCTGTGCACGATCAATATCTTAAGTCCATTCGACCATGCAACGCGCGCATCAAACTCATACAACCAAACATAGTCTTGAGTCGAAAAATCAGACTTTACGTCGTCTGATATTTCTCTATTCTTTCAATGTATTTTCACTTCATTCTTCCTTTCAATATTCAATGGCACCATGCCCCAACTCAATGTTCGTCAAACGAACGATCCGAAGGTCCCGAACATTTTTGAGGCATCATGTCACATCCGGCAGTTCCGTCACATCCATGCCATAACTGTTCTCTTCACAACGAAGCCATATTTTATGATTCTCGTGCACGTATGCACGTTTTGACACGACTCTTCCTTATTCTTCGAGTTGTGCATGCGATGCACGCCTAGATACCATAATTCCATGCTCTATGCCTTAGTGTTCAATGTATGTTCCTTCCCTCTGACTCGTACAACTGAGGCCGGCATGCCTCGATAGGGTATTCAATGTTCTTTAGCTCGTGCACTGAGGCACTCGCACCGATATAGTCTTTCAATATTCTAGCATACTAACTCGTGCACAGGGGCACGGAATGACTCGTGCGCTAAGGCACTTGTCGATACAGTTATCCCATGTTCTTATGGCTTGTGCACCGAGGCGCTCGCCTTTGCGATATTCAATATTCCATAGCGACTCGCACATTTGATGTACATTTCATTTCAATTGTTCTATCTATTGTTCGACACGCATTATGTTCATCTCTCGATCGAGCCACACCCGTGGTCTCGATAGGTTAACTCAACATACAATAATATATTTTACTTAGGTATGACGGAGTAGGAAAGCGAAGTCAAAGTCCCTCCACCTTAAGTCGATACACCTTATCGTTTTGCCGAGTCGATACGGCTCGATTACATAACTTATTGCGCGGCCAACTCTTCTGACTTAGCCATTCGAGCACTTCGTGCTTCATTGAATTATATGACTGATTTGGCTTATCGAGCCTATGCCTCAGTCCGTTGCGAGACGGTGATTTGGTTTTGCGGACCCCGTTGTAAATAAGGTAAAATGTCGACCTCTTATATTTCAGCACAAACGTATAGCCTGAACACGAAACCGACTAAATCAATATTCGTTCGAAGTGGACTTGCACGTTGCATCGATTCGATTTCTTAGAATCTTTGAACCGACTCAATGCTTTCCCTCGGGCCAACTAAACACTTGCATCAAACTTACTCGAGGCATTCCTTGGGTCAACGTAAATCTTTGCATCGATCTGACTCGATGCATTTCTCGGAACAACGTAACTCTTGTATCGATTCGCATCGATACTTAATCTGGTCAACGCAAATCTTCGAGTCAACGACTCAGCATAATGCACCGTGCGAAGAGGGGCATTACATCTCGCAGGCCTTTCTGGTTTGGGAGAACGGTTTTTGCATTTTGTTCCCAACAAAGTAGTATCAGAGCTTTGGGTTCAGAGAAGTGTCAAAAGTTAACAATCAAACCAGAAATCAGAGATGGACGCGAAGTCGGTGCGCATGATAAACCTGAACGGTACCAACTATCACTACTGATGGAGCAAGATAAAGGATTTGTTATTTGTCATAAAGTTGCAGCTGTCGGTATTTGCTTCCGAGAGGCCCAAATGGTAAATCCGAAGAGGACTTGAATTTTGATCATATATAGGAGTGTGGATACATAAGGTAGTTCGTTGACGAGAACGTGTATAATCACGTTACCAGTATTGAGTACGCGAGGATATATGTGATAAGCTGGAATCTTTGTATACGAAGAAGACCGGGGTAAATAAATTATTCTTGATCCGGATGATGATGGGTCTGTGGTACAAAGATGGTGCGTCCATTATGGATCACTTGAGTGAGTTCCAGGGCATGGTTGACCAGTTATCCTCGATGGAAGTCAAGTTAGATGACGAGATTCAAGGAATTTGGTTGCTATATGTACATTGCCAGACTCGTGGGAGACCTTACGAGTATCTATGATCGCTTATGCTCCAGAAGGCATGGTCAGTCTAGAGTTTGCCAAGAACGAGGTATTGAATTAAGAGATACAGAGACGTTCTCAGGGTACTTCATCCGCATCCCACTCAGAGGCGCTAGTTTCAGAGAGCCGCAGAAGGGACAAAAGCAGGGATCCAGGTGGTGGCAGAGACAAGAGCAGAGGTAAGTCCAAGGGTCGATACGAGAACTCAGAGTGTTAACATTGTGGCAAGAAGGGCCACATCAAGCAGAATTGTTTCACTTGGAAGAGAGAAGAAGGGCGACAAGGGAAAGCAAAGTAAGAACACAACAGCGGCGGCCTCGACACATAGAGACGATGTGATCATCGTTGGTGATGAGGTTGTCATAGACCTCACCTGTGATGACAATTCTTGACTGGTGGACTCGGGTGCTTCATTGTACGTATGTCACAATAGGACACTATTTTCCACTTACACGACAAACGATTGTGGAGTGTTGAAAATGGGCAACGGAGATGTGTCGAAGGCGGTTGTCATTGGAGATGTGCATGTGAGGACGAAGACGGGTGCAGTTCTTTTTTCAAAGATATTTATCATGTCCTCGATATCCGTTTCAACCTGGTGTTGGTTGGAAGGTTGGATGATGAGAGTTTCTTCAATCTCTTCGAGAATGGTCAGTAGAAGCTTTCCAGAGGTTCGATGGTGATTGCCAGAGGAAGCGAGAAGTCTTGACTCTACGATATGAAAGAGAGCACACAGAGGACACAGGAGGTAAATACAGCTACCAATGTGTCTACCGAGTTGTGGCACAGGCGGCTCAGCCATATTAGCGAGAAGGGAATGAGCTACTTGCTGAAGAGGAAGGTGATTTCTGGGCTAAAGTCTACAAAATTAGAGAGATGCACGCACTGTTTAGCGGGAAAGCAAAATAGGATGTCTTTCCAAAGTCACCCAAGCTCGAGGAAGCAGGCGTTGCTTGAGTTGATACACTTGGATGTCTGCGGTCCTATGAAGGTAAAATATATTGGTGGTGCTTCTTACTTTGTGACGTTTATTGATGATTATTCCATGAAGGTTTGGATCTATGCCTTAAAGACCAAGGATCAGGTGTTGTCCACTTTCAAAGAGTTTCAGGCCTCTGTTGAAAGGGAGACGAGCAAGAAGCTGCTATGTGTTCGGTCCAAAAATGGCGGCGAGTACATTAGTCCCTTTGATGCTTATAGCAGAGAGCAAGGGATACGACACCAGAAGACTTCACTAAAGACACCGCAGCTTAACGGTGTAGCGGAGCGCATGAACAGGACGCTGATGGAGAGGGTACGGTGTCTGTTGTCATAAAAAACTTGTCGAGCAGCTATTTGGGTGAGGGACTTTACACAACTGCTTATGTTATTAATTTATCTCCTAGTGCTCCTTTGTAGGGTGATGTGCCTGATATAGTATGGTACGGCAAAGATCCGTTATGTAATCACCTGCGAGTGTTTGGTTGTAAGGCCTTCGTACATGTACCGAAGGATGAGAGATCCAAACTTGAGCCGAAGACGAGACGATGCGTCTTTATCGGCTACGGTCGGGATTATTTTGGCTATAGACTCTACGATCCCGTGGGAAGAAAGCACTATAGAAGTAGGGACGTGGTATTCGTCGAGGATCAGACCATGACCAACACTCATGATTCCGAGATGCCTTCTGAGGCTGAGGAATTGCTTGAGTTACAGTCATTTTGCTTCAAGCAGTTCCCAGAGGACATCACAGAGGATCCAATTATGGGCGAGCCAGTACATGGAGTTGCTCCCAACCTTGATCATCAGGCTGATGGTGGTAAAGGTAACCCTCAGGATAATGAGCATATCGGGGAGGTAGTTCCTGAAGGGGAGAAGATTATTGATATACAACAAGCACTAGTGGTTCCGTTGAGGAGGAGCGACAGAGAGCGTCGACCATCTATGAGATACTCACCAAATGAGTATGTACTACTGACTGACGTAGGAGAGCTCAAAATTTTTGCAGAGGCTATGGATGATGAACATAGACAGGAGTGGATGGAGGCTATGCAGGAGGAGATGGGTTCCCTCTAGGCCAACTCCACTTATGATCTAGTGCGGTTGCCAAAGGGCAAGAAGGTTTTGAAAAATCAATGGGTATTCAGAGTGAAGTAGACAGATGACGCTACTCGCCCTCGATACAAAACGAGGCTAGTAATTAAAGGCTATGGTCAGTGGAAGGGCGTAGATTATGATGAGATCTTTTTGCCAGTCGTCAAACAGTCGTTTATACGGGTGGTGCTAGCATTGGCAGCCAGTTTCTACTTGGAGGTCGAATAGATGGACGTGAAGACGACATTCCTCTACGGTGATGAGGAAGAGTTGTACATGGAGCAGCCAGAGGGATTCTGTGAGAAAGGCAAGTCACACTTGGTCTGCCAGTTGAGGAAGAGCTTGTATGGTCTAAAGCAGGTTCCGAGGCAGTGGTACAGAGAGTTTGAGTCATTTATGGGGAGCATAGTTATGCGTGGACGACGTCGGACCACTACGTATTTATGAGGTACTTTGTCGAGGATGATTTCATTATTTTACTGCTCTACGTTGATGATATGCTACTGGTGGGTCGGAATACCACTATGATAGCAGAGTTGAAGCGCCAACTGGGCACGGCCTTCTCTATGAAGGATTTGGGCATAGAGAAGAATATTCTTGGGATGAAGATCTACCAAGAAAGAGAGAGAGAGTCCAAGCTGCTACACTTGTCCCAAAAGAAGTATATTTACCGGGTACTTCAGCATTTCGAAATGGACGGGTCGAAGAAAGTGAGTAACCCCCTCGTATCTCACTTTAAGTTCACTAAGGAGCAGTGTCCATCTACCGAGGACGAGAAGGAAGATATGGAGCGGGTTCCATATGCTTCAGCTGTGGGAAACCTCATGTATGCTATGGTGTGTATGAGGCCAAACATCGCTCACGCAGTTGGCACAGTTAGTAGGTATGTTTCCAATCCTGGAAGGGTTTATTGGAGTGCGGTCAAGTGGGTTCTATGGTACCTTCAGGGTACTGTCGATTAGAGACTTTCCTTTGGTGGTGACGAGCCGAAGCTTGGTCGGATATACTGACGCTGATATGGCTGGAGATGTAGACACGAGATGCTCGACTTCGGGCTATGTGATGATGTTTGCTGGTGGAGCGGTATCGTGGCAGTCGTGGTTGCAGAAATGTGTTGCCTTGTCGACGACAGACGTAGAGTACATTGCGACGACAAAGGCTTGTAAGGAGTTGTTATGGATGAAGAAGCTGTTGCAGGATGTGGGGCTAAAGCAAGAGCAGTATAGTTTGCTTTGCAATAGCCAGAGTGCTATTTACCTTGTGAAGAACCAAACATTTCATAGTCGGTCCAAGCACATTGAGATTCGTTATCATTGGATACGGGATGTGGTAGAGAAGAAGGACGTAACGCTTGAGAAGATTAATACAGATGACAACAGAGCAGACATGTTCATGAAGTTTCTTCCAAAGGAAAAGTTCGAGTACTGCAGGAGGATCGTCGGGATGACGACCCCCTCCACATAGTTTTGAAGGGAGAGATTTGTCGGAGTGGGTGGGATTCCCATTCTATGTAGAAAATATCCCGGAGTCGGATTGGGTATTCTTATATATAATAGAAATATTCCAATAGATTTGGATTTTGTATTTCTATATATAGTAGGAATATTCCAATAGAGATGGATTGGGTATTCCTATATATAATAGGAATACATCAATAGTTTAGATTGAGTATTCCTACATATAGTAATACCTCAATTAGTTATTAGTTTGAGGCTATATATACTAGGTGTTTCCTCACCATAAAATATCTCAAAAAGTAAGCAAGAGTGCTTTACAATATTTGAGATAGAGAGAAAGGATTGAGGACTATTGTGAAGGAGAGATCGCTTCGAATAATGTTTTGACATCTCTTGTTCTTGGGAGTCCGCAATCAAATTTTCTTCTTTCAAGTGAGTTGTGGTGATTCGTGTTGGATCGGGAGGAGCTTGTAGAGGGTGTATTATCTTTATTCCATTAGTAGAGGTTCTTCAGGATTGGACTCTGATCGTCCCGTGGTCTTTTCCGTAAGGATTTTCCATGTCAAAAATCTTTGTGTCTGCGATTGTGTTTGGCATTTTTGGTATGTGTAGTTTTGCTCAGTTCTCTCGCAGGACTTTCTGGTTTGAGAGAACGGTTTCCACGCTTCGTTTCCAACATAAATGATCAAGGCATGGTGGACGATTGTATAGTAATTCAAAAGGTGTTTTGGAGGATAGCAACGACGATGGAAGTCGGTTAATGAGGTAGACTGCAGTCAAGACACATTCACCCCAGAAAGGAAGGGGTAGTTTGGATTGAAAACGTAAAGCACGGGCTATGGTGAGAATATGTCGATGATTGCGTTCAACAACTCCATTTTGTTGTGGAGTGTAAATGCAAGTGCGTTGATACTCAATGCCATGTTCTTGAAAAAAATCTCGCATGGAGAGAAATTCAAGCCCATTATCTACCCTAATAGTTTTAATATGTGCATGAAATTGAGTACGAACAAAAGCAACAAATGATTGTAAAAGAATTTGAGTGTTTGACTTATGTTGCATCAAAAATATCCATGTGCATCTAGTAAAATCATCCACAATAATAAGAAAAAAAACGTGCTCCAGAGTGTGTGGGAACTTTGTGAGGACCCCATATATCACAATGTAATAAATCAAAAGGAGCATGAGTAGATATTGAGCTTAAAGGAAATGGAAGTTTTATTTGTTTGGCCATGGGACAAACACTACAATTATTATCAAAAGAAATTGTACTAGATGATAACAATGGAGAGACTAATTTAAGACGATAAGGGGACGAATGTCCAAGTCGCATATGCCATAAGTTGGAGTGGTGAGAGACATGATATGAGGTAGGTACCCTTAAAAATGGAGTCAAGTAGTAAAGACCACCATGTTGTTTACCCGAGCCAATCATCTTTCCCGTAGCCAAGTCCTGTAAGACATAAAAAGTAGGAAACATAATGGCACAACAATTTAGAGAACTAGTGATTTTGCTAACAAACATGAGATTTAAGCGGAAAGATGGTACACATAAAACATTTTCTAAGGTGATATCAGAATTAAATGGGATGGTGCCAGTGGAAGTGATGGGAACCGAAGATCCGTTGGGTAAATTAACAATAGGTATTGAGATGGAATTTGTTTTAGTAAAAATAGTTGGATCAGATGTGATGTGGTCAGTGGCTCCGCTATCTAAAATCTATGGTTGAGTGAATATAGAGTTAATTGAACTATGAGAAGAAAGAGACGGACCTACAGCATTTGCGAAGATATCGCTATTACCAGGTTCATTCTTTGTGGTCATCATAGAAATGGCCTAAGCTAATTGCTGGAGTTGGGCTGGTGAAAGTCCATGTAGTGGATTTTACAAAGGTGCTGGGGTCGATGCTTGAATTTCTTGGTAAAGAAGGACAGGGGTTGCATTTGCTGCGTGGGCAGCATGGAAGGGACTATGTGAGTTGCGTGTAACTCCACTTCCCGGTTTTTGAGAAGAAAAAAATTTTGATTTTAACAATTGATTGATTTGGGTTTCAAATAAAAGTTAATTTTTATTTATTTTAATTAATAAAATAGTGATTGATATTTTAGAGGGAATAAATTGGGAGCAATTTCAAATTTAAAAAGTTGTTACAACCAACTTGTGGTCCCCTCATTTGTTTCCAAAAAAAGTTTTAACTGATTTTCAGCATTTCTTGTAATTTTCGAAAAGGGGGAGGGTTTTATTATAAAAATTTTGAGTGGGAGGGATCTTTTGCAATTACTTTAGAGCGGAAGGGGGTTTTTGTAAAATTCCTATTCACTTCTTTAAAAATCAAGCTGGGAAGAGAGAGAATGGATCAGAGTCATTTTTTTCCATTCCTTTTCGTTTTTCCCCATTTCCTTCTCGAGCCGAACCCTAATCGATCGACGAGCGGCGCACGGCCACCAGCTCACGACGGCGACGAGGCGCACCCCTCCGGCGACCATTCTACTGGCGACGACGGTGACCGCGGGAGTCATCTCCTCCAGCTCCACCGATGAAGACTTCTCCGACGACTGGGCGTCGTTCTCCCTCGGCAGCGCGCGGCTGCGTGACTCCTCTTCCGACGACCATTCCTTCCGATCGGCGAAGATGGCGGTGACTTCCACTTCTCTGACGAACGCGCGGGCGACGACTCTTAATGACTAGGTGAATCCCTCCGAACGGAGCGCGTGATCCGATCGGCAACGTTTCTCCAACGCTGACGACCACAGCATCATCAGATTTAGGTCGCCGACGAGTATGCTACAATCCGGTGAGTTCTCCGACTCCTCTTTATGTCTCTATGTGTTGCTTTGATCCGTTCGTGATCAATCGATCTGGAATTGTTCATATCTGGCGATTTTGAGTTATGCTTTGATCGATCAGGGTGTAGGAAGTTCCGGTTTGTTTTTCTACTTTCTGACAAGTTGGGGGCGTTCCACGATAGATCGGATCAAGAACAAACGGTGAGCTCTCGATTTCTCTGTTCTTTCATCTCCCCTTAATTTGTGCGATCTGTTATTTTTTATTTGTAATTTCCGATCAAGCTAATATTGATTCAATTCTCCTTCCCGAAGTGACGGATGATCTGTGCGAACATTAATTTCTGACTGTGAGCAATTCTTGATGAATCGAAATCTGAATCGAGAACAATCGAGATTGTCGAATCTAGTGCATTTTGGAATCGAAGTAGTGTCGAAATCTTGAATTGCGTTTTCAAATTCTGAGTTTAACTTCTCAAGGTAATTTTCTGATCATTGCCCTGTTCTATTCAATCTACTTTTTTGCATATGTTTGAGATTTGGTTTTACTGTCAGTGTTCGTGTCCAGGTCGTGTTCGTATCCTGAATTGTGCGTGAGTTCGTGTTCTGCCATGATCATTTTTCAAGTCAGTGTGTGCGTTGCGATGCTGGGGTTGCATTCAGAGTTTCTTCCAAGATTGAAATGCAGTGCTTAATCTCTATCATTATTGTATACATTCGAAATTGTATATTCTTTGTTAATTAATTTGTATTCGTCTATATCAAATTATTTAGATATATTTTTCTCTTCTCAGCCATTCAAATTGTTCTAACTAAAGTTTTGGGTATAAATGGTCAGTTAAAATGTTGGTTTTAGGGTTTTCGAACATATCTTCTTTTGTTGGGAGTTGGTTCAGCCATGGTGAATATATGATTTTTTGCTTTGCTTAAACCAACTGGGGAGTTTGGTTATTCAACTGGGTTTAAGTTAGTTCTATGATGGGTTTAATTTAGTTTTATGAATTGCCAGACTTGTGGAGTTGTTCAAGTTTAATAGGGTTGCTATTTAACTTGCTGGTTCGAGCAGGGATTTTTGGGTTTAATGATACATTGGTGGTGTTACTCAGTTTTGTCATTTATGGTTAGTATGGGTTGCACCAATGGCTGTGTTTGAGACTATTCTATCCTTTGATTGAGCCTGCAATATGATTATAATTATTTGTATTAGCTTGCTAGACTAGATTTTGCAATGGACATGTCTGTGATGGTACGTTGGGCTAGAACAGTCCAGTGGGGGACTAATGTTCCTTGAGAAATGTTTGGCAAAAACTAGAATTTTGCTTACTATGCAGTACTGAGCATAAGTTAAACTCTTTAACTAACTGATTGAGTAGCTTGTGGATTTATAAATTAGCTAAGTGTATCAATTAATAGCCATTCTTGTTAAATAACCATTTCTATAATTAAATGGTACTAATCTATATCATTAATATATTTAGAAATAGATCAAGCAAATTGGTAGATGTATATAGCTTATTAAGGTTTTTGCCTATTAGCTAAGTAGTAGTAATAGCTAAGGATCATGTTTAGAGCTTAACCAACTTATACAAAATTAGGTGGACCTGACAGATCATCTTCCTACCCTTGATTACCGGAGTAAGGCAAGTACATTCTATGATCGTGTACATTTTATTATATCATGTGCTTCCTTGATTGACAGCACTGCGACACGACATATTTTTCTGGTGCTCATGTTCCTTATTCTTATTACTTGTACCTGGGGTGGAGAAATATACTATTTATGTGACCAAACCCAAGAACAACTCAGGTGTGTTTAGCTTAGACCCCGCATCGTGCACGCGGGTCCTAAGTCGTACCATTCATGTGCTTTCATGTGCTTTCATGTGCTTACCCCTAGCCGGTCACATACTTAGATATATTTCAAATATTGTACACACATGTTCAGGAGGTATATCATGTACTTAGTTCCTGTGATTCCTGAGATACCATATTCTTTCATGTTCTTACATACCATGTTCTTTATGTACTTATACACCATGTTCTTTTTTGTGCTTTACATACCATGTTCCCTTGTACTTTCATATCATGATGTCTTGTTCATTACCTAGAACTGTACTTTGCTCCGCTCCTGACTGGATAAGTTGCAGGTATGCTTGCAGGATATCATTCTACCTTATGGGCCAGAGCCCGGGATCTTAGCTGAGCAGGATGGTCATGACTTAGCTTGAGGTTTCAGGTTTAGACTGTTAGCCTTACTTTTAGATATTGATTTAGAATTCATAGTACATTTATTCTTGATGACTCGTACATTTATATACATAGAATTGTGGATTATGGTGATCATTCTGGGATACATTTTAGATGTTGTGATTATATACGTTTATGATTATCTGGTTAGATTTCTCTAGTTTGGTACAGCTTACTTCGTCGTGTCTAACGACGAAGGCTGGACGTGTCCGACTCGTGTCCGATTATTCGGAAGCGGATCGTGACATATTTTTAGTGGTGGCCCATGCAGGTCTATCCTAATGGTACCTAGGTATTAGAGTACTATTGGGGGGACTTGATTACACTAGGAAAACTTGATCACAGTATAGGAAAATCAAAAAATAATGGTATATCAGGTATATTGATATTCTATAAACACTTGTTGTTTTTAGGTCTAGGTTATTTTAACAGTTTTCTGTTTTTCAGATAGTTCAAAAGCATGCGACATCAGAACTGTTGATCCACCTACACTTGAAGGTTTCGAGCTTCCACTACCTTCTATCATCCTACTATCCCTATGGGTAGTACGTAGTTGACGGAGACGTTTGAAGAGTCCCTTGACAACCAGAGGGAGCATGCCAGACACCGAGCGCATATCTTGCACCGAGGAGCATATCGAGAACCAGTAGCCGCCACTGAAGATCATCCAAGTCTTTGAGGATCCGTCTCCTCTAAAGATTGAAGTCATCAACTGGGAGACCCAGCTCGTAGCACATACAACAAGACGAAAAACTGAAGCTCAGGAGGAACATGAAGACTTATGATGAAGATAGCAACTACTGTGGATCCGTAAAGCGTTGCCACACTCAGACAGCGTTTCTTCAGTCACATTATCAGAGACAGATTCAGGCCCACATTCACTGGATGAAGGATTGCCAGCAAGTCATAAATCACAATGATCGAGGTGCATCAGGATCTCAGCAGTCAGCAGCCAGCAACCATATATTTCTGTCAGAGTCCCTGCACTTCAGTCACCTCAGCGAGAGATCCAGATTCAGATCCAGTCAACGATCATTTGTATTTTCTGCCGTAGCTCAGGACACCACTATGACGAATGCCACAAAAGACGGAGACTACGCTTGTACTGCGGATCGCCTACTCACCAAGTCAAAGATTGTTCGGAGATCGTTGATCGCACTACCCGAGAACAAGCACGAGGAGCACCAGGACCGCAGCAGAAGGACCCGCCTCTCCAGATTCAGCAGCTATATGGAGCATTACCGCATGGACCAGTCTACGTCAGGACAGTGAAGAAGATTGAAGTAAATCCAGTCCTGGAGGAAATACTGAAGATAGATTGAAGACAGAAGATTTTTTTTTGCATGGTTGGAAAAACCATGTATCTTGATTAGCAATCCAGTCTCTCTTTAGAATCCTCTTAGTACCTAGATTATTCTTGAAACTTCTTGTTTGAAACCTTGGTTGATGTCGAAACTTACTTCGAGATATTGTTTCCTATTTCAGTAAACTTGTTTCAGATCCATAATTTGATAATTATTAGAAATCCATTAATCGATACCGTTTGCATTTTCATCATTCCTGACCTTGTTTCCTAGTGATGGCTCCTATTTGCAAATTTTGTTTCAGTTATCAAACTTCGTATTAATTGATATTTAATCGTTTCTCGAGATTTCATTTCGAAATCCTGTTCCTCATTCGAAACTTGTTTAAAGCTCCGTCCTATGCAGACATTGTTGCAAATACCTTTGAGGGTTTTGAAGATTTCGTTTCCTATTCGAGACTTGATTCCTCATTCATGACTTTGATTTTCTAGTCAAGAGTTGTTGGTCCACTATTTTGTTTCGATCTTGTCTCCTATCCAAGATTTTGCTTGTTTCATGGATACCTGTTCCTACTCGTTTATTGATATTCTGTTCGCTAATCGAACTTGTACTATTCCAGAATTATTCCTACTTGAAATATCATTCTGAAACCTTGTTTGAACCTTCGCTTCTATTAATGCTTGTTTGAGATTCTATTTTCTATTCTTGACTTTATTCTGGACTTGTTCTCTATTTACGATTTTGTTGCTATTAAGATTCGCTTGTTTTATGTTTACAATCCAATACCTTGTCTCCTATTAGAACCTGTTTTCTAGTCACTATTCTAAACCTTGTTTCCTCGTCAAGATTTTCTAGTCGAGATATCACGACCTTGTTGATATTGGTTCTCTAATTGAGACCTTGTATCCTATGGGAGGTTGTTTTTCCTTCGAAATTTTGTCTGAGGTTTCGTTGTTAATTGAGATGTTGTTGAACCTTGTTTCCAGTACGGGATTTTATTTCTTATTTTGAAACTTGTCTCCTATCTGATACCTTGTTTCAGTTCATCCTTCGAGACTCTGTTATCCCTTCGGGATAATACCCCATATATGGAATCTCGTTACCATTCCAGATATTAGTTGAAATTTCGTTATAATTTGAAACTTCGCTTCCTGTCTGAAACGTTAAATCTCCCTGGTTGCCCTTTTGTACTCACTGATTGGATCCCTTGTCGTCTTTTAGTACCTAATAAACCCTTGTATTCTAATAGTCAGATAACCTCACCATCTTCTTGACTTGGACTATTGAAACTCATTTTGTTTTCTTAAAATTTTCTATGGATAAAGTTGAAAGACTATTCGATGACCTACTAGGGCATGACAGTTGCGCACTACAGCCGTTATCTGGATTGCGGAGACCGAAAGTTCACTGCAGCCAACAGCGCACTGGCGGGGTAGGAACTCTAACTTGAAGTGATTTCAGACATTCATAGGTTTCGGGTATTATGGAGACTTCCTAAATTCTTCATGTCGTGATCTCTTGAGTTGCTTTGTTGATGATTGTTGAAAAATGGATATAGTGCACAGAATATTCGATGACATATTATTATTTGAGTCACAGAGCCGAAAGTCCACTGCAGTCAGAGACATACTAGCGGGGTAGGGATCTAAGCAAAGTGATTTCAAATACCTATATGTTCCCGAGTATCATGGAAATTATATTCCTTTTTCATATGATTATTGGTTTTCGAGAATCACAAATCCTTGCACGTTTATCCTGATTTGATACTGTATCTCTTGAGTATTTTGTACGTTTCCCCAATCAGCCCTTGCTAGTTTTCCCTCTAGCATTTTATCGTTAGATCATTGATTTTCTCAAAAATTATACATTGCCAGATTTTGATTCCATACTTCGTTTGTGTCTTGTCTAAACTTCGATCTTAAATCATGTCTATTTGACCATGACCTTCCTATCTTGACCTGGTCCACTTGTGTTAAATATCGATTTTTGATCGTACTTAATAGTTATCTTCATGATTTGTTCCTCTAAGATGTAATTGAACTTCATTCCATTCGTGCCTATTTAATCCTTGATCATTGTTAGATCGTATTATTTTTGTGTGTAATTATCGTATTTGATCTCAAAGGCTCAGGGCGTCTAAGAGTTGCACAGGATCGGCAGAAGTACTGGACGGACAGCAGCAGACGGCCACTGGAGTTGCAGTTGGAGTTAGAGTGTTCCTGAAGATCTTGCTGACTAAGGGCGTCATTCGTTTCGACAGAGACGGGAATCTCAGTCAGAGATTCATCGGGCTTTTCGACGTGACGGCACAATTGGCGAGGTGGCGTATCGACTAGCGCTTCCAGCCAGCTTGGAGGGAGTGCACGACGTTTTCCACGTGTTCCAGCTTCGACGCTACATTCCGGACCCGAGCCATGTGGTGGACTTTCGGAGCTAGAGGTGGGTCCGAGATTGACTTACGAGGAGCAGCCAGTGGGGATCCTTGATCGTTGAGAGAAGCGCTTACGGAATCAGGTTATTCCTCTTGTCCGCGTCATATGGAGGCATCACTCTCCAAGAGAGTCCATATGGGAGCGCGAGGACGAGATGCGGGAGCGCTATCCCAATCTGTTTGATTGATTTGATTGTACTCTGTATTTTTTGAAATCCTATTTTAATAAATGACTGGTGTTTGGATCTTTAGTGATTTACTGAGATTTATTTTTGGGTCTTCGAATTTCGAGGACAAAACTTTTTAAGGAGGGGAGATTGTAACTCCACTTCCCGGTTTTTAAAAAAAAATTGATTTTAACAATTGATTGATTTGGGTTTCAAATAAAAAGTTAATTTTTATTTATTTTAATTAATAAAATAGTGATTGATATTTTGGAGGAATAAATTGGGAGCAATTTCAAATTTGAAAAGTTGTTACAACCACTTGTGGTCCCCTCATTTTTTCCAAAAAAAAATTTTAACAGATTTTCAGCATTTTTGTAATTTTGAAAAGGGGGAGGGTTTTATTACAAAAATTCTGAGTGGGAGGGATCTTTTGCAATACTTTAGAGCGGAAGGGGGTTTTGTAAAATTCCTATTCACTTTTTTAAAAATCAAGCTGGAAGAGAGAGAATGGATCAGAGTCATTTTTTTCATTCCTTTTCGTTTTTCCCCATTTTTCTCGAGCCGAACCCTAATCGATCGCGAGCGGCGCACGGCCACCAGCTCACGGCTGCGACGAGCGCTCCCTCCGGCGACCATTC
>JANAVB010029144.1:0-67469 GCA_029216955.1 Iris pallida | reverse complement strand
ATAAGTGCCCAGATCAAATCAAATCGAACAAATTAGACACGTGGCAGGCCATTACAAGTCATGAATATTCATGGCAATCAACATTTATTGCCCACAGAGATTTAATACAATCACATTAATTGCTTAAATCTATTATATACAAGATGGATGGCCCAGATTAATTAACTCTCAGACCGTCGACTTTCGAGAATGGGCAATTATTACAAAACCCTAATGATGCCCCCCACTCTTATAAATAGCAAGGTGCCATTCCCTTACAAAAGTCCCCCCTCTCGCTCGGATCCAGATAGAATCAGAGAGAGAAGATACTGAGATCGAAAGGACAGAGGAGCATACAAGAGAACAAAGAGAGCATTTCTTCATCAACGCCAAACAGTTCTTCTCCAGAGCCAAGGCTGCACCCGATCGTCCAAGGAGTAAGGCAGAGCTGCCATCGCTTTCCCGAGCATCTATCGTCACTCCCCAGAATCTAAAATAAACAATTGTACTTAGATTGCTGTACCTATGCTTTCGTCCCTAGGCTTTTTTTGTACGAGCGAGTTTGTATTGTGAGTCTAAGTTCAGTCCTCCTATATAAATTGTTCTGTACTTTTACAATCAATGGCAAACACCTGGCGGAGGATATGAGGCAGGGCATTGACAATGCCCATCAGTTAGCCATGGTGGCAGTAGAGAAGGTCACTGCTCAACCATAAGAAAGAAAGATATAGCCGTACCAGCCGAGGACTCCGGGCATTCAGGATTTCCAGAAGATGCGGCCGCAAGACTTCAAGGGTACCGAGGGTATCCTATATACCGATGACTGGATCGAGCATATAGAGGAGATCTTCCGTCTCGTGAAGATACCAGCTAGGCTTCAGATAGAAGCAACGGGCAGCCAGATGCAGGACCTTGCCCGCATATGGTACCAGACCGACCCCAGGGTTGGTACTCAAGGGCAGACTTGAGAGGCTTTGAAGTTCTTCAAGGAGAAGTTCTTCCCCGACACAGCACTTGGCCCATTGGAGACGCAGTTCGAGAATCTGGTCCAGAGGAACCAGACAGTAGAGGAGTACACTAGAGAGTTCTGCCGTCTGGGCAGATTTGTGGAGGGCCTGAGCGAGACAGTGAAGGCTATAAGATTCATGAAGGGCTTGATTAAGGAAGTCTTGTCCTTGACCAAGAGCAACAAAAATACTACTTTCGAGAAGATTTTGGTGGGTGCTATGGTAGCAGAGGACGACCTCGAACTGAAACTGAAGAGAGGTCATGATTCATATGGATCCAGCGGCAGTGGAGGCCAGGCCAAGAGGCTCCGTTATCAGCAGCGGCATCAGTAGAAGCCATTCCAGTAGCAGCAGTTCCAGAGTCATGGTTGTGCGCCTTTTAGCAGAAGCAGATATAGCAGGCGCCTAGACAGCAGCAAGTCAGCAGTTGCACTTTCTGCAAGAAGCCAGGATATGTATGGAACGAGTGGAGGCTAGGAAAGTGTCTCCTTTGTGGTCAACGGAGCACTAGTTGAGGGATTTTCCCATGTCTTCGGGACGTACAGTACAGGGAGCAGAAGCCAAGGCTCCGACAGGGCAGCAGAGGGGACCATTGCCAACCCAACAGCACAAGTTTACCCAGCACCAGCAGCAGACCAGAGGAAGTCAGCAGGGGCGAGCCTTTGCCATGTTAGCTGAGGATGCAGAGGCAGTGTGAGATCAGATAGCAGGTTCTGTTCTTCTTGATTCCTTTCCTGGTTTCGCTTTATTTGATTCGGAGGCTTTCCATATTTTTGTGTCTGTATCTTTTACTGTTAGACACCAACTTTCTTCTGAACCATTGCCTAGGACTTGCAAGATCACGACTGGGGGTGGTATCATCCTCGTCCGTGATGTTTGTAAGGATCAGAGAGTAGTTTTAGGAGGCCAAAAACTGGATATGAGTCTGCTCGTAATGCCATTATCGAACTACGATATTATACTCGGTATGTTGAGCAGACACCATGCCAGTATAGATTGTCGCGGTGGTAGAGTTCTCTTCAGAGTGCCAGGAGAGCCAAAGTTTGAGTTTACCAGACAAGAGGCGGACCAGAGCAGCGGAGTCTTCTGCGAAGTTTCAGTAGAGGAGCAGAGCGTGCCACATCCATTGATAGCTGAGTTCATGAATGTATTTTCGGAGGAGTTGCTATAGTTACCTCTGGACAGAGATGTAGAGTTCTCTATAGATTTGGTGCCCGACGTAGAGCCGATATCTCAGCACGTCTATAGAGTAAACAATATTGAGCTAGTGGAGTTGAACAAGCAGGTAAATGAGTTGCAGAACAAAGGCTTCATCCGATAGAGTTCTTCACCATAGGGTGCACTAGTACTCTTTGTGCCGAAAAAGGATGGGTCGGTACGGATGTGTATCGACTACAGGGCTCTCAACAGCCTTACGATAAAGAACAAGTACCAGCTGTCGAGGATCGATGATCTATTCGATCAGTTGAGCTGAGCGAAGGTATTCTCCAAGTTTGATCTGAGGTCAGATTGCCATCAAGTGAAGGTGAAGAAGGAGGACATTTCGAAGACAGCATTCAGGATACGGTATGGCCAGTTTGAGTTCATGGTGATGCCATTTGGGTTAACTAATGCCCCGGCAGTATTCATGAACTTGATAAACAAGGTGTTCCACCAGTACTTGGACAATTTCATGGTGGTGTTTATCGACGACGTCTTGGTATATTCGAAGACCCCGAAGGAGCACGAGGAACATCTGAGAGTGGTTCTGAAGACTCTCAGGAAGGAGCAGATTTACGATAAAGTTTTGAAGTATGAGTTCTTTTTGGAGCAAGTTAATTTTCTGGGTCACGTTGTGACCGGAGATGGAATCTCAGTAGACCCAAAGAAGATCAGAGCAGTTGAGGCGTAGACAGTACTGAGTTTAGTTGCATAGATCAGGAGCGTTCTGGGATTGGCAGGCTACTATAGGAGGTTCGTTCAGGATTTCTCCGAATTGCAGAGCCATTGACTAGGCTGACCCGGAAGGATACGGAATTTATCTGGTCAGAGGAATGTCAGATTGCTTTCGATGAGTTGAAGAAGCGACTGACGACTGTCCTAATTTTGACATTGCCATAAGGATCAGGCAGGTTCACTATCTACAGTGACACCTCTGGAAAGGGTCTGGGTTGTGTCTTACAGCAGCATGGGAAGGTGATTGCCTATATATCCTAACAATTACGTCCACATGAGAAGAACTACCCTACCCATGATTTGGAGTTGGCGGCAGTTATCTTTGCTCTTAAGTTGTGGAAGCACTATCTATACGGAGAGCGTGTGGAGATCATCACAAACCACAAAAGCTTGAAGTATGTGTTTACATAAAAAGAGCTCAACATAAGACAGCGCAGGTGGTTGGAGTTGATGAAGGACTTCGATATTTCATTGCAGTATCATCCAGGGAAGGCCAACGTAGTTGCCGATGCCTTGAGTAGGTATCCAGTAGCTGTGTTTGACGATGGATCGTCACTTGTTAGTAGATTTAGAGAGCCTGGGGATTGAGATGATTATGCCAGGAGTTCAGATTCAGATGTGGGGCCTTCAGATTCAGTCGGACTTGATGGAGAGAATCAAGTCAACTCAGTTCGAAGATGTTATCCTGCAGTGTATCTGAGAGCAAGTTCGAGCAGGATCGATGGATGGTGAGTTTATTATTGCAGAGGATGGCACTTTGAGGTACGGTTCCAGACTCTGTGTGCCTAGCGGAGAGCTTCGGGAGCAGGTTATGTAGGAGGCCCATCGCTCTCAGTACACTATACATCCAGGTGCCAACAAGATGTATAGGGATCTGAAGGAGCATGTATGGTGGTATGGGATGAAGCGGGAGGTAGCTCGCTCCGTAGCCAGATATTTAGTCTATCAGCAGGTTAAGGCAGAGATGCAGAGGCTAGGAGGACTATTACAGTCATTGCCCATTTTGGAGTGGAAGTGGGAGCACATCACGATGGGTTTCTGGATTGCCGCGTACACAGGAGAAAAAGACGCAATTTGGGTCATCGTAGACAGGATAACCAAATCAGCCCACTTTTTATCATTTAAGGTGGGTACATCTACAGAGAGGCTAGCAGAGATGTATATACGACAGAGTGTCAGGATACACGGAGTTTCGATGAGCATTGTCTCGGATCGGGATAGTCACTTTACTTTCCATTTCTGGCAGAGCCTGCAGACTAGTTTGGGCACTCAGCTCAAGTTCAGTACTTCATACCACCCTCAGACGGACGGACAGTCAGAGAGGACTATTCAGACACTCGAGGACATGCTGCAGACTTGTGTCTTGGATTTTGGAGGCTCCTTGGAGGATTATTTGCATTTAGTAGAGTTTACATACAACAACAGTTTCCATGCCAGCATTGGGATGTTACCATTCGAGGCACTGTACGGGCACAGATGTCGTACACCCTTGTCTTGGGATGACGTTGGAGAGCGAGCTTTATTGGGACCTGAGTGGTTGTTGACGCAGCCGAGAAGGTAAAGCTCATCAGAGATGGACTTCGTATGGCACATGACAGACAGCTGCATTGAGCCGATAGCCACCGAAGACCTCTACAGTTTGAGGTACAGCTTAGACTTAAGAGTAGGATTTAACTTATTTTGCGATTTTTATTTTGTTTGATCATGTGATTATTATAGTTAAGCTTGAGACCATGTTTGTGCTAGGTTAGAGATCTGGTGTTTCTAAGGATATCTCCGATGCATGGTACTATTCGCTTTGGCGGAGGTGGAAAGCTTAGTCCGTGTTTTATCGTTCCTTTCATCATTAGTGGAAGAGTCGGTGACATGTCAAATAGACTGGAATTGTCCCCCACATTAGAGGGAGTCCATAATGTATTTCACGTGTCCGGTATATGGCAGATCCCAGCCATGTACTGGACCATTCCGATATCGAGGTGGGCCCTACTCTTAGTTATCTAGATTCTGGATCGACGGGAGAAGGTGCTAAGGAACCAGACTATACCCTTGGTTCGCGTAGCTTGGATGCACCACTCTCCAGGTGAGTCTACCTGGAAGAAATGCCCTTATCTTTTTTTGCCGTGAGGTATGACTTTTCTATCCTTCTCATATATTCAGTTTTGTCTTTAATTTCGAGGACGAAAATCTTTTAAGGAGGGTAGATTTGTCACATCTATTTTTCTATTTAAGGATATTTTGGTAATTTTGAAATTCTTTTGATTATTTTAATATATTATATTATTGGTGTAGTAATTTTTGGCCTTGTGATAGTATAGACTTGGTGCAACCTTGCCTAGTGACTCACCATGACTTAGTGCCTAGTAGCATGATTTGTTAGGGTTAGTAATCCTATTCTAAGGTTAGAAGCTTTTAGCATATTGATTAGGGGCTAGTTAGCAACTTTCTTTTAATTAATATTTTATTTTAGCCATAGAAAGAGGCCCAAGCCCAACCATTAGGAAACTCTAGCCCATCTAGGTGTGGCCGGCCAAGCTAGGTCAGGGGGGAGCTTATTTAATATCTTATTTTGAGAATTCATCTCTCTTTTTCATTCATTCTCTCCTGGAAAACATAAGTATCTCTCCTAATTTTTTTATTTCTTCTCCTTTTAAACCCTAATCTTTTGCATTAGGTTCTGGTCATTGTTTATGAATTGTTGATGGGGAGGAAATTCAGAAATGGAGTGCCTTGGGGTTTTGGAGACGCAAGAAGGATCTACACAATTGAAGCTTTCTATAAAAATTCATTCCAATAGGTAATTTCTCCAAAACTCTTTAATTTCATGAACTATTCTCGTAGATGCATCCATCTAGGTGTCCCCTAGCTGTAGGATGAGTTTCGTAGGAATTTGTATTGATTTGGTATCCGTATTGGACACGTATCTGTACAATTATGCATGTGTTTGTTGAAATGCCACAAAGGAATTTTTGTTCATAATTTTGAAATCTAATTGATTGGATTCGTAGATCTATACATGACTTTTGATTTTGTATTGGACTGAGCATGTTTTGAGTCGTGTTCGTGTCCAGAATCGGACACGAACCACAGCATGAGACAAGCACGTGCGTGCCCTGCTGATCGGGTGGCAGTGCGTAGTGTCTGTGTCACTTGGACATGCGAAACTTGGTGTATGGCTTGGGGACATGACTGACACGTCAGCCCCCAAGTGCCATGTTATCTCGTTTCGTGCCAGACTCGCAAATCGAGCCGTACTGATTTCATACAGACACGCACGCATGGTTCAGTCGTGTCTGATATGCGTCTCACGCTATACGGGGACACGTCGTGGTCGTATTTCAGGGTGACACGCCACTAGCCCTAGACACCTTCTAGGACTATGCACGAGCTCGACTCGTCTCGAGCTCTGTGTCGTGTCCACGAGCCACTGACACGTCCGCACGAGGCAGTGTCTAGACAGTCCTATTGTGCATATAAAATTGCATTTGGACACCTCGTGTCCAGTTTTGTGGACACGAGATGAGCCCCCCTGACACGTACACATGCATGTGACACTTCTCCATGCCTGAATTGGGTTTTTATTTGATTTTTGGGTTTCGATCTTGTTTATTGATACTCGATAAAACTAAATTTGAAATGGTATTTTCAGAGTTTTGTTTTAAAATGTTTTATATTGTTAAATTATGGTTAATCGTTGATGATTATCATATATACATGTTTAGATGGATGTTACATAGCCGGGTTTCACAGTGAATGAGGACTGAGATCAAAATCTGAGTTTCAAATGGGCTGGATGTTCAAAAACCCGACTGAACATGAAGTTTAGATTTTTATATATTGCAAAACCTGAGATTGGGTTTAAGGTTATTGATTTCCTGAGATTGCTATAGTTTAGTTGATGTTCTCAGATTGTGTTGAGACAATCTCAGGTTTGAGATTTAGAATCCCAGGTTTAGTTGAAGTTTTATTCTCAAGTTTTTCTTGTTTTCATTTTCAGTTTTCTTACATTGTCTAATATGTTCTCAGGTTTTAGTAATCACAGGTTTGAGATATAGATAGCATTCTCATGTTTATTGATTGTTGCTGTCATGCTTATTTCCAGTTTTGGTTTGTGAACTTTGAATCTACTTTGAATTGATTTCAATTTCATATTTAGTCTTAGGGTTATACTTTAATTCATTCTCAGGTTTTGATGTTAGTTGAGTAACTTAATTCTCAGTTGAAGACTGAGAACCTATTTGGGTTCATCAAAGTTCAGTGAGCATGAGCTCTCATATTTGTTTTGGTATTCCTTGGCTTTAACTCAGGATTTCTACATTGAGATAATCCCCAGTTCCCTTTTCTTTCCTTTTTCTTTTATTTCCTTTTGATATCATTTATGCTTCTATATGTTAGTAGGAATATATATACTTGATTCAAATATGGATATCCTCTACTTGATTTCATATATAGGTAGTTCCTTTTTGTAGTGGAATGGTATGCTTTATATTGTGTGATACTATATATCTATATTCATACCCATATGTAATGAATGAATATAATATATAAGTACATGTTGTGATTGATATTAGATATAGTCTAAGGGTTATGAGTCAGCTTGGGTTTGACCCAATGAGCCTATATTAGCCTAGTTGATTATCAAGTCGACCAAGTTGATAAAAGTCAACTTTAAGTCAAACTTGATCCGAATCAACTCAAATGAGCTTAGAATGACTAGGTAAGTTGTGTTTGACCTAAAATTTGGTAGATAGACTAGTTGACATATGGTTGACCAGGTTTGACCAGAGTTGGCCAAGGGTTGACATTGACCTAGAAGGACCTAGAATCATTTAGAATGCATTTTAGACTATTCTTATTTCATGTTAGACAAGTTGTTGTAGGAACGAAATCGTAAAGCACAATACTCTAGAGGGGGGTAAATAGAGTAGGCAACGGAAATTTGCTAATAAAAAATGTTAGCAGCAAGATCACATAATAATAATCATAACTAAGTAAAGTAAAGGCAGAGATAAGAAAGCAAACGCAAAAACAGCGATGTATACTGGTTTTCCTCTGTTGAGGACTAATCCAGTCGGTAGAACTCTTGCTACCAGTTGAATCCACTATTGGCAAACCGCAAGTTTTCTTACAAAGTTCTTGCAACTTCTACAACGCGAGCTTTGATACGAAGAACTCGTCTAACTTCAAATATGAAGAGGTATTCTTCAATCAAGCCTTCTGATTACAATCTCTCAGAAACTTCTAGACCGTACCGCACTGACAAATCGACTAGAGGATTGTAATTGGCTTGGGATCTGAAATTTAATGCTCAAGAAAAACTCTTTGGAAGACTGAAAGCTTTAGATAGAGAGAAGATTGAAAGTGAATGAGTGAGTTGAAATGATCGAAATCCTTCTCTATTTATAAGAATTCCAAAGACAGAATTCTGGCAGAATTCGGGCAGAACTCGATGAGGAAATCTCGGTCAAATCCGCAACTGCAGGAGGACCAAGTTCCAGAGAATTCAAAAATCAAACGGCCACCAACCGAACTCTGGCCGAACTCTGGTCGAACTCTGTCAGGGTTAGGTTAGGGTTTTAAAATCAATTTTTGGGGATTTTTGAAAACCTTTTCGAAAACTTTTTGAAGCTTTTGTTTAAAAGAATGTTTTTCAAAACAAAGGATATTTTAAAAGTATTTTGAAAATATTTTGGAATAGCCTATTTGCCAATACGACTCGGTGTACAACGTATTTCTAGACTCAATAAAATGAAAAAATACATTGCTTAAAGGAAATACAGACTTGAGGAGGCAAACATAGCTTCGGTCTTGAACTGTGTAGATAACTGTTCTTGTTCATGTCCAAGAGTTCGATACATCTTGACTTGTAACACCCAGTTTTCCCGAAGAGGGTAATTTTGAAATTTTGTAATTATAAATTATTATTTAATGATATTTATTCATATTATGATTTTTAGTAATTTTTAATTATTTTTAAACTATTTAAATCATGACTTATGATTTGGTGTTGTGCTAGTGAACAGTAGAGACTGCCTACCCTAGAGCCTAGCCATGTGATTAGGGTATTTTTGACATTTTTAGGGTTATTTGGATTTATTATAATTTATTTGAATTTATGGGAATTTTTAGAATTTATTTTGGAATTGTTTGAATGAGGGTTGACTAGGTTGACTTTGACTAGCAATGACCTTGGTAGGCTAACCTAGAAGCTAACCCTAGTTGTGTTTGGACTTGGTTAGGTCACGTAACCCGGGTTAGACTAGAGTTGACCCATGGTATGGTTATTTGACCTAAGTTAGATTTAAGTCATAAGCCATGACTTGTGATTAAACCTTAAATCAATAGCTAGCCTTAAAGCCCATAGGCCCACACCATGTACCCAAACCCTCACCCTAATCAGCCCATGGCAGCCAACCTAGGGTTTCCCACCCTATTTAATGGCTCTTCCATTTGTTCTTGCCTCTTTTAATTATTTTTCTCTCAAGCTTTGAAGAAAGAGGTATAGCCATCTTCCCCAAACCATAACTTTCCCATTTTAACTCCTTTTTGGCTCAAACCACTTGCATTAGATTCTAATTGTCTTCCTCTTGCTGTTCATGGAGAGTATTCTCAGGCTTGGGGCAATTTGGAGAGTTTGGCTAACAAGAAGAAACCCCCATTTTGGAGCTTTCTATTGGAATTTCAATATATAGGTAACTTCCTATTCCTTCCATAGATTTTCGATTTCTAATTTGCATCAATAGGAAGCCCTAAGGGTCCCCTAGCCGTAGATATTGGTTTGGTGTCGAGTGGTATCCATTTCGTGCCCGTATCGGACACGTGTCAATGTATACGTGCATGTGTTTGTTGAAATGCCACACTCATATTTATTTCTTTATTTTTAAAAAGTGTTTGAAGGGTTTTGTAGATGTTTATGACTGCTTTAATTTTTGTAAAGGAGTGATAGTGTTTTTGTGTCTGTGTCGGGTGCACGAGGGGTCGGACACGCTGCGCACTGACTTGGTTCAGTGTCCTGCATCTCGGGCACGATATTTCACTGTATGGGACACGTCGGGACACGAAAATTTGTAGAAAGGTTGGGGCTATCACTGACACTATGCTACCAAAATTTGGGAGCATATGGTTCACTACACGCGGGGATATCACACGCGCATGGGTCACGCACTGTGTGCACACGCACGACAGCGGCTCACTGATACGCATTCATATCGGACACGAAACGTGTCATGGACACTGTGCAGGCGGTCCTAGGGGTAGCCCTACCCCTGGCATACGTGTATGCAAGGCCACGTGTCACCACGTGGCCTGTGTCACGCGCGGGACATGCGTGCACGTGTGCACGATGATTGTTCGTGCACAGTCAGTGTCTGTGTTTGTGTTTTGATTGGGACACAATTGTGTCCAATTCTTGGACACGAGGACACCCCTAGACACATGAACACATGGTTAACATACCTACATGCCTGTTTGTAAATTTCTATAGTTTAATTTTAGTTTTCAAAATATGACAGTTCACGTATCAGTGTTTTTCTAAAATCAGTTAGGTTATTGAACTGACACATGAATTATTGCATATATTATAAACTGAGATTTTCTTCTTTTAAACTGAATTGGTTTTCCTATTCAATAACCTGAGAATGTACATTGTTGAACTGTTTTTTTGGGGTTCATTGAACAGAGTTGTTTCCCTAAATTCCTGAAAATAGATAACTGAGAATTAAATTATAGGGCTGTTTTGAACTCCTTGTTTGGGTTTATGTCAATATTGTGAACTGAATTATGTATCCTTTTCAATATATTGATACCTGAGTTTGTTTGCCTATAATGTATAGTTGGATTACCAAGTAGCAGGTACCTGGCTTTAGGAATAGCAGGGAGTTCCCTGAGAATTATGAGTGTAACCCCTTAGGCTACTTACTATAGCAACTACAGATATGGTTGATTGAACTGCCCTAGGTTGTGGTAGGTTCATATGAAACCTGGTTCAGATTCTTGGTCATTTCCCATATGACAAAGGGGTCGTACTAGTAGCATACCAGGGACTGATTTACCTTGAGGAAATTGAACTAACCTGGGTTTAGAATTAATCCTTTTCTTAAGTTGACAAAGGAGACTGAGCTGCCATTGATGATGTAAGTTGAATCCATGTTTAATCTTTAAACTGAGTATACCAATGATACTAGGATCAACTATGGAGTTTGAATGGTTCTCTGTCCAGTGGAGGACTGGGACATATATTTTCAGTTATAATGTAGGTTCAATAACTGGGAACTGGTATCACAAGTAAATGATGGCAAGAACTGTTCAGGAGTGGTACTGATGAGTGGGGCTGAGATTGAATGGTATCACTCATTTGCAGTCCTACTTATGGCTGAACATGTATCAATTCTATATTGGGGACTGAATCCAAATCTATGTACTAGTGTAGTAGGCCTATTCAGGATTTCTAATACTTAGGATTCATATCTGTGTTTAGTCTAGTTGGATTTTATATGATTATTGCCTGTAATATAAATGAGAATATAGCACATGATTTTCACATATTGTTAGACTGATTTGTCCAGTATTTAGGGACTAAGCTTAGATAAGTTTTGGTTGGTGGTTCCTGGACTGAACTGCTGTTCAGAGAACCAGGAGTTGATCACACATTTGAAGACTGAACTACTCTCAGACCTGCTTAGGTTGAGGCAAGGATTTCTAGCTAGGTTCAAGTCTTTGAAACTTGATGTTGGCTAATAACAAAACACTAGAGTGAGGAAGTTATGGTCCTATATGATTTATCCTTTTATTACAAATATTGTAAAACCCTTCTTCAGCCTTATTGAACCTATTGAGGGCTGTTAACTAATTTTTCCTTGTGTTCTTATTATGTATTCACATTGGGCACTAGTTGGACTGATTTGGTTAACTGTTAAATGCAATGTGACTCTCCTATTCACTGTTAGCCATCACTTTATCACTGTTTTCATGTTTCACTCACTCTCACACATGTTACACACACACCCTCAAGTACATAGGTTCTACCACACACTCTCATCTATCAGTCACACACATACCACACACTGCCATAGCACACATGCCACTATCTTCACACATATGTGTAATGTTCCCCCATCCCTCTCTATGTTTATATATATGTATATATAATATATATATATATAATATATATAACCTAGTGTGAAATGCAATGTAATATAATATAGCCTATATATATATATATGTGTGTGTATGGTATGAATACACCAATGATTGTGTGTTGGTAGTCTAGTATGACTTGTGATTGGTGTGTGATTGCTAGACTAGACTTGGTTAGGCCTAGTGAGACTTATTAGACTTGTTTGGGTCAGTCTTGACCTAGTTGACCTAGTTTGACTAGTCTAATTGACTAGAGTTGACCGAGGGTTGACTATTAATCTAGTTTGACCTAGACAGCATGCAGATGCATTTGAACATTTCATATATCAACCTCTGTATACATCTTGACTTGTGTTGCTCTAACTAGGAGTCAGGTACCTCATCTCGGACAGTACATTTGTTTCAGACATTCAGATACGAGGCGAGTACATTCTCTGATCATTTCATATCCTGCTTAGAATTATTTCCTGCATTAAATTACTTTACTTGATACTATCACGTTGGTCACACGGATTAGTACTATATGGATCCCTTCTTGAGATGTTATCCCTTCAGGGAGCATCGGGTACTCTATGTTTTGTGCGTTTCACTTACATGGCGTATCATATGATTCTTTGGTTCTTTGATCACTTGTGACATATACCCATATGATCACAGAGTCTTCTTTGAATCCTTATCCCATTTATTGGGTCTATCAGAATCCTCATTTATGGGACTACTATGTACCACCCTTCGGGGGCTTATCACCCTTTGGGGGCATATCACCCTTCGGAGGCTTATCACCCTTTGGGGGCTTATTACCCTTTGGGGGCATATCACCCTTTGGGGACTTACCACCCTTCGGGGGCTGTTACATAGAATCATAACATAACCTGTTTGGATCCTTGTGTATTAATTGGGGGTACGGGGGAGTATAAATCGCCATGTGAACAATTCTAAAGTAGAATAGCCATGTACGCCTCTTTAGTATAGCCATGTACAAATTAAGCCGTTCACATGTCAACTTTGTGCTCTAAATCACTAGTCACTGGTAGCTCTCTACTTATAGTAGATATTTCTGTTACAGTTCTCCCTCTGTTTACATACTGCATTTCCTTCAGTATCTATATCTTACTTTACTGCATGATTATATTTTTCTAACCTGCTATGAAGTGTTGAGATGTATTGTGCTCGCTTCCGTCCTGACTGGACCTGTTGAAAATTTTACAGAGGATGATGAGGAACCCTGCACCCCTTACTTTGTAGCTTGCCTAGATGACACTCGCGACCTGGACCCCCGGGGAGGTTCAGGCAGCTGCTGAGGATGATCCCCTTGCTTAGTGTAGATATCTTAGACTATTTCTTTCCATGTTTTAGCTGTTGTCTTATTTTCTGAGTTGTATATTTTAGATTTTGAGACTTGTAGTTTATTTCTATTGTACCTCAGTTGAGGATTCTCTTATCTATTTTATCGTGCCATATTCTATCTCTAGATTGTGATTGAGTTGTACCTCTGTATTGGCCTCCTTTTGGAGAGTATTTTCATGTTAGTTAGCTATAGTTCATGACCTAGAACAACGTTCTACCGCCGACACTGCGGCGTAGGCTGGGCGCTGTTACGTACTCGTACCCTCACGGTGGGTGCGGGTCGTGACACGTTTTTAGTGGTGGCCCATGCAGGTCGAGTTGTGTAGTGGTATTCGAACTAGAGTACCACTACAGCCTGCAGTAGGATTAGGATATTTTTGAGGTACTCAATCACATTAGGAAAAACTCTTAACTGGATTCCTGCCATCTAAATTCCTGTTGAAAATTTGTTTCCTTGGATAACTGTCCTCCCTTGAATTATCGATTCTATCTCAGTATTGATTCCTTGTTTGATCTGTCACCAGGATGGTGATTGAGACACGATCGCATCGCTCTGGCCCAGCAGACGCTGGTGAGAGGCCTACCACCCCTCGCTTGATCGTGGACGCTGGGACCACAGCACCCCCTATTTCTGCTCACATAGGAGCTTCTACAGCTTTTGGGAGTGCACATCCACCTGTCCGAAGGACTTCCCCCGTCATTCCAGATATGTACCAGCAGCAGTTACCTTCAGGGACAGTAGATGTGGCTCAGATGTTTATCCTCTTCCAACGATTCATGGAGTTTCAGCAACAGATACAGCAGAGCCAGTCTGCTGATATCCGACAGAGCATACAAGATACTCACCAGTTGGTTAGGACGACAGTGGAGCTGGTGGCTGCTCAGCCACAGGGAGGCCAGATGCAGCCGTATCAGCCGAGGACTCCAGACATCCATTCCTTCAAGAAGATGGGACCCCGAGACTTCAAGGGTACAGAGGGCATCACATACGCTGACGATTGGATAGAGCACATTGAGAAGATATTCCGATTGGCACAGATACCAGCAGGATTACAGATCGAGGCAGCCGCCAGTCAGATGCAGGACTTGGCCCGTACCTGGTACTAGACGAACCCGAGGGTTGGTACAGCCGGTCAGACTAGGGCAACGTTCAAGAAACTGTTCAAGGAGAAATTCTTTTCCGATACTGCACTTCGTGCCTTGGAGGCGCAGTTCGAGAGTTTGGTTCAGGGGAACCAGACTGTTGAGGAGTACGCTGGAGAGTTCAGCCGTTTGAGCAGATTCATCGAGGATCTTACCGAGGTCGGGAAGGCGAGGAAGCTCCGCAGGGGTTTGATCGGAGAGATCAAGTCATATACCAAGAGCGACCGCGACGCCACTTTCGAGCAGATTCTTGTAGGAGCCATGACAGCGGAGGACGATCTTGGGCTGAAGGAGAAGAGGATGTGAGACACTCAGGGAGCTAGTGGCAGTGCGGGCCCGGCCAAGAGGCCCAACCTGCAGATTCAGCAGCAGTATCCGCATCAGATGCCCCACCTGCAGATTCAGCAGCAGTATCCGCATCAGATGCCCTACCTGCAGATTCAGCAGCAGTATCCGCATCAGATGCCCCACCTGCAGATTCAGCAGAAGTATCCGCATCAGATGCCCCACCTGCAGATTCAGCCACAGTATCCACAGCAGATGCCACCCCTATAGTTTCAGCAGCAGATGCTACTTCTACAGTTTCAGCAGCAGTACCAGCAGCCGAGGGTCTACCTTCAGCAGCGGCAGTTTCAGGACGGCGTACCCTTTCAGCAGGCACAGCAGCCGCAGAGGCAGCAGCAGACCCCGGGACAGTAGCTTGTTATTATTTGCCCTTTTTGCAAGAGACCAGGACACGATTGGAGCGAATGCCGGAAGAGGCTGGGCAGATGTTTGCTTTGCGGAGGATCCGATCATCGTCTGAGAGAGTGTCCCGAGCCATCGGGACTATCAGTTCAGGGAGCAGGAGCTAGGGCCCCGGTAGGCCAGCAGAGGGGATTACCCTTACCGACTCAGCAGCAGAGGTACATGCAGCATCAGCAGCAGGCCAGGGGAGGCCAGTAAGGGCGAGCTTTCGCCAGGACAGTCGAGGACGCTCAGGTCGTTGGAGATCTAGTTGCAGGTTCCATTCCTAGATTCTATTTCTGCAGTTGTCTCTTATAACTGCCTTAAAATTTTGACTCCCTCTGTTCCTTGTTGAGTTATCAATTTTGTCCTGTTGTTCTTTTGTTATGTTTGATTTCTTCTGAGATTAATCATATGGGCTAGGTCACCCCGTTATGGAATCTAGAATCTTCGATAGTCGTGTTAGCTAGCATAGTGAGGACATATAGTCAGATTCAGGACGTATTTCTCGGGTGTGGAAATTTAAGGTTTTCGCTGCCAAGCGTGCGACAATACGAAAATTTTAAATACCATGATTCTAGAGGTATGTGCCTTAGTCGAGGACTCTGTGATTATCGTAGCCTTGCTCACTAGCATGATAAAGATTCTAAGTATCATAATTTTGGACAGACGCATATGATTATCTGACGGTATGTTTGAGACTTTGATTATGGGGTGTTTGACCTAGAAGGACTGCTACCATCTTAATTTCGAGGACAAAATTTTTATAAGGTGGGTAGGATTGTAACACCCAGTTTTCCCGAAGAAGGTAATTTTGAAATTTTGTAATTATAAATTATTATTTAATGATATTTATTCATATTATGATTTTTAGTAATTTTTAATTATTTTTAAACTATATAAATCATGACTTATGATTTGGTGTTGTGCTAGTGAACAGTAGAGACTGCCTACCCTAGAGCCTAGCTATGTGATTAGGGTATTTTTGACATTTTTAGGGTTATTTGGATTTATTATAATTTATTTGAATTTATGGAAATTTTTAGAATTTATTTTGGAATTGTTTGAATGAGGGTTGACTAGGTTGACTTTGACTAGCAATGACCTTGGTAGGCTAACCTAGAAGCTAACCCTAGTTGTGTTTGGACTTGGTTAGGTCATGTAACCCGGGTTAGACTAGAGTTGACCCATGGTATGGTTATTTGACTTAAGTTAGATTTAAGTCATAAGCCATGACTTGTGATTAAACCTTAAATCAATAGCTAGCCTTAAAGCCCATAGGCCCACACCATGTACCCAAACCCTCACCCTAATCAGCCCATGGCAGCCAACCTAGGGTTTCCCACCCTATTTAATGGCTCTTCCATTTGTTCTTGCCTCTTTTAATTATTTTTCTCTCAAGCTATGAAGAAAGAGGTATAGCCATCTTCCCCAAACCATAACTTTCCCATTTTAACTCCTTTTTGGCTCAAACCACTTGCATTAGATTCTAATTGTCTTCCTCTTGCAGTTTATGGAGAGTATTCTCAGGCTTGGGCAATTTGGAGAGTTTGGCTAACAAGAAGAAACCCCATTTTGGAGCTTTCTATTGGAATTTTAACATATAGGTAACTTCCTATTCCTTCCATAGATTTTCGATTTCTTTGCATCAATAGGAAGCCCTAAGGGTCCCCTAGCCGTAGGTATTGGTTTGGTGTCGAGTGGTATCCATTTCGTGTCCGTATCGGACACGTGTCAATGTATACGTGCATATGTTTATTGAAATGCCACACTCATATTTATTTCTTTATTTTTAAAAAGTGTTTGAAGGGTTTTGTAGATGTTTATGAGTGCTTTAATTTTTGTGAAGGAGTGATAGTGTTTTTGTGTCTGTGTCGGGTGCAGAGGGGTCGGACACGCTGCGCACTGACTTGGTTCAGTGTCCTGCATCTCGGGCACGATATTTTACTGTATGGGACACGTCAGGACACGAAAATTTGTGGGAAGGTTGGGGCTATCACTGACACTATGCTCCCAAAATTCGGGAGCATATGGTTCACTACACGCAGAGATATCACACGCACACGGGTCACGCACTGTGTGCACGTGCACGACAGCGGCTCACTGATATGCATTCGTATCGGACACGAAACGTGTCGTGGACACTGTGCAGGCGGTCCTAGGGGTAGCCCTACCCCTGGCGCACGTGTATGCAAGGCCATGTGTCACCACGTGGCCTGTGTCACGCGCAGAACATGCGTGCACGTGTGCACGATGATTGTTCGTACACAGTCAGTGTCTGTATTTGTGTTTTGATTGGGATATAATTGTGTCCAATTCTTGGACACGAGGATACCCCTAGACACATGAACACATGGTTAACATACCTACATGCCTGTTTGTAAATTTCTATAGTTTAATTTTAGTTTTCGAAATATGACAGTTCACGTATCAGTGTTTTTCTGAAATCAGTTAGGTTATTGAACTGACACATGAATTATTGCATACATTATAAACTGAGATTTTCTTCTTTTAAACTGAATTGGTTTTCCTATTCAATAACCTGAGAATGTACATTGTTGAACTATTCTTTTTTGGGGTTCATTGAACAGAGTTGTTTTCCTAAATTCCTGAAAATAGATAACTGAGAATTAAATTATAGGGCTGTTTTGAACTCCTTGTTTGGGTTTATGTCAATATTGTGAACTGAATTATGTATCCTTTTCAATATATTGATACCTGAGTTTGTTTGCCTATAATGTATAGTTGGATTACCAAGTAGCAGGTACCTGGCTTTAGGAATAGCAGGGAGTTCCCTGAGAATTATGAGTGTAACCCCTTAGGCTACTTACTATAGCAACTACAGATATGGTTGATTGAACTACCCTAGGTTGTGGTAGGTTCATATGAAGCCTGGTTCAGATTCTTGGTTATTTCCCATATGACAAAGGGGTCGTACCAGTAGCATACCGGGGACTGATTTACCTTGAGGAAATTGAACTAACCTGGGTTTAGAATTAATCCTTTTCTTAAGTTGACAGAGAAGACTGAGCTGCCATTGATGATGTAAGTTGAATCCATGTTTAATCTTTAAACTGAGTGTACCAATGATACTAGGATCAACTATGGAGTTTGAATGGTTCCCTGTCCAGTGGAGGACTGGGACATACATTTTTAGTTATAATGTAGGTTCAATAACTGGGAACTGGTATCACAAGTAAATAATGGCAAGAACTGTTCAGGAGTGGTACTGATGTGTGGGGCTGAGACTGAATGGTATCAGCCATTTGCAGTCCTACTTATGGCTGAACCTGTATCAATTCTATATTGGGGACTGATTCCAAATCTATGTACTAGTGTAGTAGGCCTATTCAGGATTTCTAATACTTAGGATTCATATCTATGTTTAGTCTAGTTGGATTTTACATAATTATTACCTGTGATATAATTGAGAATATAGCACATGATTTTCACATATTGTTAGACTGATTTGTCCAGTATTTAAGGACTGAGCTTAGATAAGTTTTGGTTGGTGGTTCCTGGACTGAACTGCTGTTCAAAGAACCAGGAGTTGATCACACATTTGAAGACTGAAGTACTCTCAGACCTACTTAGGTTGAGGCAAGGATTTCTAGCTAGGTTCAAGTCTTTGAAACTTGATGTTGGCTAATAACAAAACACTAGAGTAAGGAAGTTATGGTCCTATATGATTTATCCTTTTATTACAAATATTGTAAAACCCTTGTTCAGCCTTATTGAACCTATTGAGGGCTGTTAACTGATTTTTTCTTGTGTTCTTATTATGTATTCACATTGGGCACTAGTTGGACTGATTTGGTTAACTGTTAAATGCAATGTGACTCTCCTATTCACTGTTAGCCATCACTTTATCACTATTTTTATGTTTCACTCACTCTCACACATGTTACACACACACCCTCATATACATAGGTTCTACCACACACTCTCATCTATCAGTCACACACATACCACACACTGCCATAGCACACATGCCACTATCTTCACACATAAGTGTAATGTTCCCCCATCCCACTCTATGTTTATATATATGTATATATTATATATATAACCTAGTGTGAAATGCAATGTAATATAATATAGCCTATATATATATGTGTATAGTATGAATACACCAATGATTGTGTGTTGGTAGTCTAGTATGACTTGTGATTGGTGTGTGATTGCTAGACTAGGCTTGGTTAGGCCTAGTGAGACTTATTAGACTTGTTTGGGTCAGTCTTGACCTAGTTGACCTAGTTTGACTAGTCTAGTTGACTAGAGTTGACCGAGGGTTGACTATTAGTCTAGTTTGACCTAGACAGCATGCAGATGCATTTGTACATTTCATATATCACCCTCTGTATACATCTTGACTTGTGTTGCTCTAACTAGGAGTCAGGTACCTCATCTCGGACAGTACATTTATTTCAGACATTCAGATACGAGGCGAGTACATTCTCTGATCATTTCATATCCTGCTTAGAATTATTTTCTGCATTAAATTACTTTACTTGATACTGTCACGTTGGTCACACGGATTAGTACTATATGGATCCCTTCTTGAGATGTTATCCCTTCAGGGAGCATCGGGTACTCTATGTTTTGTGCGTTTCACTTACATGGCGTATCATATGCTTCTTTGGTTCTTTGATCACTTGTGACATATACCCATATGATCACAGAGTCTTCTTTGAATTCTTATCCCATTTATTGGGTCTATCAGAATCCCCATTTATGGGATTACTATGTACCACCCTTCGGGGGCTTATCACCCTTTGGGGGCATATCACCCTTTGGGGGCTTATCACCCTTTGGGGGCTTATCACCCTTTGGGGGCATATCACCCTTTGGGGGCTTACCACCCTTCGGCGGCTGTTACATAGAATCATAACATAACCTGTTTGGATTCTTGTGTATTAATTGGGGGTACTGGGGAGTATAAATAGCCATGTGAACAATTCCATAGTAGAATAGCCATGTACGCCTCTTTAGTATAGCCATGTACAAATCAAGCCGTTCACATGTCGACTTTGTGCTCTAAATCACTAGTCACTGGTAGCTCTCTACTTATAGTAGATATTTCTATTACAGTTCTTCCTCTGTTTACATACTGCATTTCCTTCAGTATCTATATCTTACTTTACTGCATGATTATATTTTTCTAACCTGCTATGAACTGTTGAGATGTATTGTGCTCGCTCCCGTCCTAACTGGACCTGTTAAAATTTTTACAGAGGATGATGAGGAACCCTGTACCCCTTACTTTGTAGCTTGCCTAGATGACACTCACGACCTGGACCCCCAGGGAGGTTCAGGCAGCTGCTGAGGATGATACCCTTGCTTAGTGTAGATATCTTAGACTATTTCTTTCCATGTTATAGCTGTTGTCTTATTTTCTCAGTTGTATATTTTAGATTTTGAGACTTGTAGTTTATTTCTGTTGTACCTCAGTTGAGGATTCTCTTATCTATTTTATCGTGCCATATTCTATCTCTAGATTGTGATTGAGTTGTACCTCTATGTTGGCCTCCTTTTGGAGAGTATTTTCATATTAGTTAGTTATAGTTCATGACCTAGAACAGCGTTCTACCTCCGACACTGCGGCGTAGGCTGGGCGCTGTTACATACTCGTACCCTCACGGTGGGTGCGGGTCATGACACGACTAGCTTCAAATATCCAGACAGAGTTTGATTAATTATTAAAATCAGGTTGACTATATGACCAATGGGCCAACAATCTCCCCCATTTTGATAATTGACAAACTATGAATGATATAACATTTAAGCTTGAAATAAAATCAAAAAAATAGTACATGTCCTGCATTTTCTCAAACGAATGTTAGATCTTTATTTTTTTCTCCCCCGTTGTCATTTAGCAAAATAATTACAAAAGAAGAAAAACTCTCCCGCAATCAATGCATAAATAACAAACAGTGAAGTAACACAAGAAAATACATAAATAATAGTAAAGAAAATTTGAATGACATCACAGGCATGTATTTGTACTCAGGCAGTTTAGAATAAACAAAGAATTATATCACAGGCAGTTTATAGTAGAGAAGCAGATAAAGAAATGCTAAGTAAGTAAACTGATGTGAACCATAAAATATGAATTCATAAAGATAATAATAAAGATGTTCAGATGACATCAATAAAATCAAATCCAGTACAAGTCCTCAAAAATACTGATAATAAAGTCTGAAAAATAGAAAAACTTGGAATGTCGGAGCATTTCTAAGTGTACAGTAGATAATGTCTAAGTCTCATATCAACTAACATATCAAAACTCCTCCTCCTCCTCATCATCATCATCATCAGTATGATGACCAGCATGTCCAGAAGGACCAACGCCAGAAGTACCCGTGCCAGAAGGGTGAGGAGGAGCGCCAGTGTAAAACTCACCAACATAATCACGAGGAGGAGCATGGTCAGAACGGTACCAATCATATGCATTACCGGGCTGGAAGTAGGCATGAACAGCCTCATCCTCACAGCGGTAACTAGAGAGAGCTGGATCTCTAGGGATGGAACCGACTAAATGTCCAGTCTGGGCAAAACGAAGATCAGCTAATGAATTTGCAATCGCCTGATAACGGGTGACATCGCGGAACTCACGTTCGCGAGCCATGTCCGTCATCGAGACGTGCAAATCTGAAAGGTGCTGGTGTATGCTCTCAAATGTCATAGCATACTGCTGAGGAGGTGGAGGAGGTGGAGCAGTAGCAGGAGCATGAGGAGGAGCAGATGCAGTCATACTGCGACGAGATAACTTGAGAACCTTAGGCTCAGGGTCTTGAGCACAAGTAGATAAGTCGATGTCGAAACGCTGGAAGATGCGTGGGAGAATCATCGCATAAGAGAGATTTCTATCTCTTGTACGGCAACGTCCCATCATCTGAATAATGGTCTTAGGAGCAGAAAATAGAATCCCCTTAAGAATGTGATACATATCAGATAATTCAAGAGACGTGACATCATCCTTTGAAGTGGATTTTGGAAGGAGAGTAGAATAAATGATACGGTGCAATTCATAATTAAACAGGTTCAGGTTGTTTGCCTTGAACTTTCCAGAGCGAACTCTATCAGGTGCACAAAGTTCGGCTTTGAAACTTGTAAGTGTCGTGCCTTCGGGGAAATCAAACTCAGTGATGTCAACAAGCGGTTCACCTTCGTTGGGAATACCAAGGATCTCCGCTAAGAGAACATCATTGAAATTGATATCTAATCCTCCAACACGTGTGCTTACATCAAAAGTGTTTAATATGATATTGCAGTAAAACAATCTAATGGCATTAGTTGCTACGGGAAAACAGAGTTTAACAAAATGCTGTAACCCTAATGCCTCAAAGAAATGGCGATGATCAGGAAATACAGTCCACTTGATGGGTGCGCCTGTGCATATGGATCTCATGGAGAAGTCTCCATACCACAGTAAGGCTTGGTCTAGGGTTTGAAAGTAAAACCCTTCGAACGCGCCGTCGCTAGATTGGACTGGCAAAAATAAGGAATTAGTCGGTGGATCCGAAGATGAACCTTCCTCACTTGGGTTGGTTGTCTTCTTCCTCTTAAAGGGGTTGAATCCCTTAGGTGCCATATGTGCAAATAGAAGTAAATATGCACTAATTGAAAAGTGGAGAAAGATGGAGTTATACCTCCCGAAATCAAAGTATGTCGAAGAGAACGACGAACTCCGCACGAATACAAAGTTTGGATTGATTTCACCACTTGGATTAGAAGTAAGGGGGTGGTGAAAAGCTAGGGTTCGGGGCTCCTTCGCGGCTGCTGTTGCTGGTATGATGTAGTTTAGAAGCAATGAGGAAGAAAGGCTCTCGGGTTCTGGTATATATAACCTGACACCCTCAACCGAACTCGGGCCGAATTCGGTCCGAAGTCTGGCCGAATTCGCCTGGGTTTGGTTTGAAATACTTTCTTTTTCATTGGCTCATTTTAAATATTTAATTAAAAGATTAGTAATTTCAACCTTCAAATAACATAATTAATATCATTTTATAGATTAAATATCATTACACAGCGACTGTTTCAGATTAGCTGTAGGAGTACTGTCCCAGCTGGCGGAGGTTCACCGGGGAACTCTTAAGTACCGCTTCGCTTCAACCGTAGTTGTGGTGACAGACAGACTCTTTATTGGCTTGTCTCTAACACAGTTTTTGCATATTAAAATAAAATCATAAAATAAAATTAATTAATATTATTGACGTCCAAAATTCCTAATTCTCGACGTAAATAATTGAAATGATCTTCTGCTAGAGGTTTTGTGAAAATGTCAGCTAATTGATTCTCAGTATCTATGTATACAAGGTCAATATCTCCATTTTGATGATGATCTCTAAGAAAATGATGTCTAATCTCGATATGTTTTGTACGAGAATGACATACAGGATTCTTAGTCAAATTAATAGTGCTCGTGTTATCACAGAAAATGGGAATATGTGTATAAAATAAATCATAGTCTTCCAAGGTTTGTTTCATCCACAAAATCTGAGCACAACAACGTCCTGCGGCGATATACTCAGCCTCTGTTGTTGATAGGGCTACAGAATTTTGCTTTTTACTAAACCATGAGACTAAAGCCTTGCCTAAGAAATGACATGTGCCACTGGTACTTTTTCTATCAACTTTGCATCCGGCAAAATCTGCATCCGAATAACCAGTAAGGTCAAAGGACTTAGTTTTGGGATACCACAAGCCAACAGAAGAAGTGCCCTTAAGGTATCAAAAGATACGCTTAACTGCGCACAGATGTGATTCCTTTGGATTAGCTTGAAAACGTGCACACAGGCAAACACTAAACATAATATCTGGACGACTAGCAGTTAAATAAAGTAAACTACCGATCATACCTCGATACTTACGTGTGTCGACCGGCTTGCCTTGTTCATTAATATCGGAGTGCCAATAGGTTTGACATTGTCCAGGTCAAACTTTTTTAGCAAATCTTTTGTGTATTTGGCTTGATTTATGAATGTCCTATTGTCAGTTTGTTTGATTTACAGTCCGAGAAAGAATTTCAGCTCTCCCATCATGCTCATCTCAAACTCATTCTGCATACACTTAGAAAATTCTTGACACAGAGATTCATCAGTAGATCCAAATATGATATCATCTACATAGACTTGTATTAAAAGAAGCTTACCATTAAAGAACTTAATAAAAAGTGTAGTATCAACCTTGCCTTTTGAAAATCCGTTGTCAAGTAGAAAAGAGCTTAGACGATCATACCAAGCACGAGGGACTTGTTTCAAACCATACAAAGCTTTCTTCAACTTGAAAACATGATCAGGGTTTTTAAAATCTGTGAAACCTGGAGGTTGTGCTACTTCTTTTATAAAACCATTTAAAAATGCACTCTTGACATCCATTTGAAATAATTTGAAATCATGAAAACATGCAAATGCACATAACATGCGAATGGATTCTAATCTCGCAACTGGGGCATAAGTCTCATCATAGTTGATACCTTCTTCTTGATTGTATCCTTGAGCTACGAGTCGAGCCTTATTACAAGTCACTAAACTATTCTCATTCAGTTTATTTCGGAATACCCAACGGGTGCCAATGACCGGACGATCAATAGGCTTGGGAACAAGTTCCCAAACTTGATTTCGTTCAAATTGGTTTAATTCCTCTTGCATAGCATCTATCCAAAAGCTATCACTACATGCTTCATCAATAGTTTTGGGTTCTAGCTGTGAAATAAATGCAACACTAGAAACAATATCTCTACTGGATGTACGAGTACTTACACCTTTGGTAATGTCACCAATTACCAAATCCTTTGGATGATCAGCTGTAAATTTTAATCTTTTCGACAGACTCTGAAGGTAGCTGGTTCCTGGATCTTCTCTAGGAGGATCAGCTAGTGCCGAGCTTGGTTGAGAATCAGCTGTTGTTAAGCTTGGTACAGTTGGATCTTCGTCATTTTCATCGATAGTCATTTGATTTAGTTCATCAAAAGTGATGTTGATTGACTCTTCGATGATCATGGTTTGTTTGTTGAAGACTCTGTATCCTTTGCTCTTGGCCGCATAACCTAAAAATATACCTTCATCGGCCTTTTTGTCAAACTTTCCCAAATTGTCTTTTGTATTAAGAATAAAACATTTACAACCAAATATTCTAAAATATAAAACAGATGGAATTCTATCAAACCATAACTCAAATGGAGTCTTCTTCGATTTGGGTCGAATTAGAACTCTATTGAGAACAAAGCAAGCTGTATTGACAGCTTCAGCCCAGAAATATTTGGGTAGACTAAACTGATTTAACATCACTCTGGCCATTTCGGATAGAGTTCTGTTCTTACGTTCCACAACTCCATTTTGTTGTGGAGTCCTAGGACAGGAGAACTCGTGTACAAAGCCGTGTGTGTCACAAAATTGCTCAAACTCTGCATTTTCGAATTCGCCACCATGATCGCTTCTTATACGAGTGATCATGTAACCTTTTTCATTCTGAAATTTCTTGCAAAAGGCGACAAATTTGGATAATGCATCATTCTTGCATGTCAAGAAGTATACCCACGTGTATCTAGAGAAATCATCTACAATTACGAAAGCATAAAGATTACCTCCGAGGCTAGCAACTCTGCTAGGACCAAATAAGTCCATATGAAGCAATTGTAGAGGTCTAGTAGTACATACTGCGTTTACTGACTTGAATGTGGATCTGGTAGCTTTGTTCTTTTCACATTGGCTGCATACCGAATCCTTCTTGAATATAATGTCCGGTAAACCGCGTACTAGTTTTTTTGTGGATAATCTTGATATTGTGTCCATATTTGCGTGACCGAGTCTCAAATGCCACAGATGACTCTCATCGCTTTTAGCCATTAAGCATCTACCTGAAATGTTAGTTTCTTCCAACAAATAGAAAACATATATGTTGTCTTCCCTGATACCTTCAAAGATAGTACTACCAGTTGAGCTATCAACTATAGTACATTTGTCTTTGCCAAAGTTGATGCCATAACCGTGATCAGCCAAATGACTTACGCTGAGTAGATTATGTTTCAACTCGGTAACGAGACAGACATCTTTAATAACAGGATAGGGAGACTTACCAACATCACCGATACCAATAATATACCCTTTCAAGTTATTGCCGAAGGAAACATAGCCTTCTTCTTTTTTTTCGACAGTGTTGCAAATAGTGTAGCGTCACCGGTCATATGCCGTGAGCAACCGCTGTCGAGGATCCATTTGCTTCTAGCATGTGAAGGGTGTTCCACCTACAAAACAGTTTGCAGATGAAACTTTTGGTACCCATTTCTTGTAGGGTCCTAAAATGTTAGCCTTTGGTATCCAAGCATAAATATTTAAATCAACAAGCTTTCTGATTCTACATGTAGATGAAATATGACCAATGAGGCCACAATAATGACATTTTGCATGTCGAGTGTTGAAAGCTGAGTGGTATGCATGGTTGGTAGGTTTAGGTTTTCTAATATAGAAGAAAGCATGCTTATAATCCTGTTTGGGCTTAACCTTTTGGGGTAAAGGTTTGATAGAGTTAGGTCTGACAGTGTTTGGCTTGGGAATGTTTCGATTTTTCGGTAAGTGACACGTGTTAGGATAGGAAGCAGCAGGCTCAGGCTGTTTTCCTAACCTAATTTCCAATCTTTTAGAAGTGTCATATAACTTAGTATAATCAGAAGTGAGTGTTTCCATTCTGATTTGTGCACTTTGAAGACTTTTTTTCTCTTTAGAAAGTTCTTCCTTGAGTTGGTCAATCACTTTGTCTTTCTCTTCAGATGACTTGGTAGTCTCGTGTAATAAGAGCTTTATTGAAGAAAGCTCACCAGACTCACTAACATTATTTCTAACCTCAGCTAGTAGGTCGGTAAGTCTACCTATTTCACCTTTGTACTCTTTGAGTACCTTCTTAGAGGTCTGATACTTGCTACGCAGTTTCCTGTAATCAGTCATCAGGTCACTGAAGGCATCTCCTAATTGCTCAAAGATGAAGTCATCATAAGTATCAACTACAGGTTCAGTAGGTACCTGATCGGATGCCATAAAGCATACGTTTGCAGCGTCTTCTGATTGTTCGTCTTCTGAGTTGCTGGCTTTACTTTCATGCCATATGCTGGTATTGGCATATCTCCTAGATGTTGATCTCTTCAGGTTCCCTTTTTCATACCTGTTGCTCTTCTTGCTTGATGATGAGTTTGTAGGACAATCCTTCTTCATGTGTCCCTTCTTCTTGCAGTCGTAGCAGACAGCATCATCTTGATACCAGTTGTTGTTGCTGTTATTTTCTTTGGCTCTCTTCTCATATCTCATGAATCTTTTGAATTTCCTTGCTAGGAGTGCTTGATCTTCAGCATCAGATTCACTGCTGTCTGAGTCACCTTCAGCAGCTTTTCTGTGCTGAGCCTTGAAAGCCACCGTCTTCTCCTTTGGTGCAGACTTTTCAAAATCTTGTAGCTCCAGTTCATGAGTGAGTAGCTTACCCATGAATACTTCGAGGGACATAGTTATGAGGTCGTTCCCTTCAATGATTGCAGTAGCCTTCGGAATCCAGTTCTTGGTAAGTGCTCGCAGGAGTTTGCGAATCTTTTCATGGTTACTGTACTCTTTGCCTAGGGAGGACAAAGGATTTACAATATCCAAGAATCTTTCGAACATTTGAGTAACTGTTTCGTTGGGCTTCATCTTTAACACCTCATACTCTTGAGTAAGTCTGCTGACTTTAGATTCTTTGACTTGAGTCGTGCCTTCATGTGTGACTTCAAGTAGCTTCCATAATTCATTAGCCGTTGTGCAGATAGACACCCTGTTAAATTCAGTTCTGTCTAAAGCACAAAATAGAACATTAATAGCATGTGCGTCAAGACTGGCCTTTTTCTTTTCCTCCTCTGTATATCTGCTATGGGGTTTTTCAACTAAAACTCCATCAACATTTATACGAGGTGGCTTTTGATAGCCATCAATAACAATAGACCATAAATCAAAGTCAAGAGATTTCAAGAAGAAACTCATCCATGTTTTCCAATAGGTATAGTTTGTACCATCAAACAGTGGAGGTCTGTTTGTGGCCTGGCCTTCACTTGTGAATTTCACAGTTGCCATGTGTTGTGTTGTAATCTATATAACAGTTAATAAAATAAATAAATAATTGCACTGTTACCTTGCTTTACCTGTAACACCCGCTCTGATACCAATTGTAGGAACGAAATTGTAAAGCACAATACTCTAGAGGGGGGGTGAATAGAGTAGACAGCAAAAAATTGCTAATAAAAAATGTTAGCACAAGATCACAGAATAATAATCACAACTAAGTAAAGTAAAGGCAGAGATAAGAAAGCAAACGCAAAGACAGCGATGTATACTGGTTTTCCTCTGTTGAGGACTAATCCAGTCGGTAGAACTCTTGCTACCAGTTGAATCCACTATTGGCAAACCGCAAGTTTTCTTACGAAGTCCTTGCAACTTCTACAACGCGAGCTTTGATACGAAGAACTCGTCCAACTTCAAATGTGAAGAGGTATTCTTCAATCAAGCCTTCTGATTACAATCTCTCATAAACTTCTAGATCGTACCGCACTGGCAAATTGACTAGAGGATTGTAATTGGCTTGGGATCTGAAATTTAAAGCTCAAGAAAAACTCTTTGGAAGACTGAAAGCTTTAGATAGAGAGAAGATTGAAAGTGAATGAGTGAGTTGAAATGATCGAAATCCTTCTCTATTTATAGGAATTCCAAAGACAGAATTCTGACAGAATTCGGGCAGAACTCGATGAGGAAATCTCGTCAAATCCGCAACTGCAGGAGGACCAAGTTCCAGAGAATTCAAAAATCAAACGGCCACCAACCGAACTCTGGCCGAGTTCTGTCAGGGTTAGGTTAGGGTTTTAAAATCAAATTTTGGAGATTTTTGAAAACCTTTTTGAAAACCTTTTTGAAGCTTTTGTTAAAAAGAATGTTTTTCAAAACAAAGGATATTTTAAAAGTATTTTGAAAACATTTTGGAATAGCCTATTTGCCAGAACGACTCGGTGTATAACGTATTCCTAGACTCAATAAAATAAAAAATACATTGCTTAAAGGAAATACAGACTCGAGCAGGCAAACATAGCTTCGGTCTTGAACTGTGTAGATAACTGTTCTTGTTCATGTCCAAGAGTCCGATACATCTTGATTAGCTTCAAATATCCAGACAGAGTTTGATCAATTATTAAAATCAGGTTGACCATATGACCAATGGGCCAACAGTTGTGACGTGTGTTGCTCTAAAATAGGACTCAGATACTCCAACTCAGACTCATATTCTCAACAGATAGGATATCAGGCGAGTACATTCTCTGACCGTTTAATACTTGTTAGGAATTATATTCTTGTCATATTTTAATTTACTTGATGCTGACACGACATTATCACATATTAGTACTATATGGATCTTACATGAGATGTTATCCCCCTCGGGTGCATCGAATACATCGTGTCATGTGCTTTTCACGAACACCATGTATTTTGTGGACTCTTATTATTCATGTATACTCATGTGCTCTCATGTACTCTCATGATCTCATGAGCTTCATGTATAAACTATCATGTACAATAATATAAGCTGTCTAGATCCTTGTGTATTGATTAGGGCATGGGGGAGTAGAAATAGTGATTTGAACAATTCCAAAGTAGTGTAATCATGTACAAACTCTTTAGTGTAATTATGTGCAAATCAAGCCGTTCATATGTCTATCTTGTACTCTAAATCACATAGTTACTTACAGTTCTCTATTATTATATATTGATGGACTTGTTTATCAGTTTTCTCTCTTTTTTTTATGCTTATTCTTACAGCGTTTCATGTATCTTAGCCTATCGCATGCTTTATTTTTCTGTCAAGATATGAACTATGTGAGATTTATTGTGCTCGTTCCCGTCCTGATTGGACTATTAAAAATATTACAGGTGATGAGGAGGAGTTCTGTCCTACGTATTATGGCACAGGCTTAGATATCACCGATGACTTGGACCCTCAGGAGGATCCTACAGTTGCTGAAGACTTGCCTATTGTCTAGATTAGATATCTAGACTAGTTTCTCACTAATTGTCTTATTCATGTACTTTCAGTTTCTGGATATTGATATATGTTTGTATATTCAGATATTACTCTCATTGTAGCCGGTTGGGAATTACTCTTTATCTTATATTTTCATCTATTCTATTTATTCTATCTTAGATGCTGTGATAGAGTTGTACCTTTATATTGTTCTCTTTTTGGAGTGTATATCATTAAAAATGTTTAGTTATTGGTAGATGTGGTAACCTAGGACAGCGTTCTACCGTCGACACTGCGGCGTAGGCTAGACATACCCATTTCTTGTGCCCTTAAACTAGTTACGGGTCGTGACACTAGTTGATTAAGGTCATCCACAAGAGCTGGGTGATTGGAGCTCCCAGTGCCACTACCTTCTGATGCCGGCTCTTCCTTTACTGAAACTTTGACTTTAGAAATTATTTCCTTCTTAATAGTCACCAACTCCTCTTTGACAAATAAGACAACACTTCCTCTTTGACGGCGACCTCGATTTTCGGGATCACCATTGATGCTGCAGAAAGGCAAAATAAAGAGTTAAAAGCATAAAAATGTCCTTACAAGCTAAGGCATGTCAGTTCTAATTCGCGCGGCTTAGTATGACAAATTCTAAATTCGTGCAACAGTTTCTGTGGACAAATTAACAAAATTGTGTTTCACACGACACACATTGAGTAAACAAAGGGTGCGCACGTTTTGCTTGTTCACCAACACTCTGAAAGAGGTGGCAAAGATTGTGAATAGTGGCACAAACCAACACTCTGAAAGAGGTGATTGACACCGGCTTTAGTTCGCGTAAACCATCAGATGGCGCCAACTCTCGAATTGTGCCAGTTGTACTGTTCGTCTTCCCCGACCAGTTTCTCACCTTCGAGAGCGGGGTTGGCATCTTTGCCTTTCGTCGACGGCAACACGTATTGAGGCACCCGCAACGATGGCACGCATGACGTAGTTCCATCTACCTTCTTCCCTTTCTCTGTTGCAGATCTCTTGGGTGCCATGGCCGACAGTAAGGAAAGCTTCGCGAGTTTGGAAGGAGAAGAAGAAGACGAAGATAGTTTGAGAAAGAAAATTTCTAAAGTAAAGAACTCTCTCTCTCGAACCCGTAGGCTATTTATAGCCTAAGCTCACGCGTAACAGCCGCGAGAATCGTGCACGAAATACGGGTCTGTTGGGATTTTGGGCGTACTAATCCGCGAGAACGCTTCTTATTCAAAGTATTTCAAATTTTAAAATTTTTAAAATTTGAAAACTTTGAAGGGGGTCATGTAGAAGCTTAAAATATATCAAAAATAGTGCATAGTGCCATTCACAAATGGCGCTGGAATTCATTCATCAAATGGTTCCTAGTGCATAATAGCGCCCAAACACCAATTCGTGCCACTTTCAGAGAGCGTGGGCTGCCACCTGGCAATCTTCCTCAAAAAGCTAAGCTGTCAGTCGTGATGACTGACAAAATGTCAGTCGATGAAAATCTCTTCGAATCTTGAGCACGCAGCGTTCGAAAAGATTTTGTCAGACTCGTCATAATAATGGCTGTTTGTTTCTCCACGCCATTCATCAATGGTGCAAAGTGATTAAACTCTTCATACTCGGTGCTTTCCACAGTTAGCGCCAATCGAAAGTTGGCACCAATCAATCAATCATTATCCAGAAGCAGGTAGATGACATGGTGTGCATGCCATTAATCTCGAAGAACGCACACGCAACACAGTCCATGACCAAGCGCACTTATCTTATAGGATGCCATGCATCATATTCAATTAAGCCAACCGTTCGTACGGCTGGGTGATTGTGCGCCAACCAGTACAGAATCAACCGACGTGCCAATTCGGATAACTACTTAACAGTTATCTTAAAACTTTATAAATAGAGTTCAAAATCACTTTCCAAGCATCACTAATGATCAAAATCACCCGAGAAGTTGCTACAGCACGTTCATAAGCTTTTTCTCTCCAACATCGCATAGTCCAAGGGATAAAGTGATCATCTTCTGATCAGATTCTGATAGTTGTACTTCTCCATAAATCAATTGTACTTTTCTAGTTTTCTTAGTTTGTATTTACACTTTTGTTCTTGCAAACAACTCTGTGTGTGCAAAGAATCATCCACATGGGTGAAGATCAAATCGGGTCTCCGATACAGAACGACACACGTAAATGTCAATACATAATTCGATCGTTTCTCGATCAAAACCATACACGACCAAGCCTTGCTACTTACCATAATGATCGGTAGCAAACTGCATGCAACTTATATAGGTATCTATAAGAAATCCAAAGAAAATTCAATGTCAAAATCTCAAAACAAAACCAAATAAACACATACATTCATATATGCATAAGAAAATCCATGAATCGAGATCGAGAGCAAGTTGCACTTGCCTACGGGAGGACGATGCGACTGAGATGAACCCTAGCGTGTTGTGACAATGAGTGTCCACCTTAGGGTCAGCTCAAAAACACAAATCACGCTCCCATAACTCGTGAACTTACTTTAGGTGAAAGAGAGGAATGGGAGAGTGAGAGACAACTTTGAATAAAGAGAGAGAAAAGTGACGGAATGAGGGAATAATATATTAATGAAGGTTTATATATAATCAGAGAGATAATGGTTGTTGGATCTCGATTCAACGATCAAGGTCGATCAAAAAAACCCTTGTTGATGGTGATTTTTTTCTTCAAACAGTATGCCGATGATTTACTACGTAGGCAGAAAATAAAGGGTTTGTCCTTCCATTTGGGTATCCGATCTAATCGCGGATCCTAATATGGGTCGATGACATTCACAACAAAAATATTGTAAGTTAGCGACGAAATAGCGACTGAAAAGGTCCGTCACTAGATCAAATGTTGCTGTGAAGATTCTGTCGCTATAACGACACTTAGCGATGTTTTTACGACAGAAATATAATGACGTCTTGGCGACGTAAGAAAAGAGTAGCTAAGCCAGCGACAACTTTAACGAAGGCATGTCGACTTCTTTTGGTTCTATTTTTTGGTTTTTCTTCCAGTAGATTATCGACGAAAATGTATTACAATTCTGTCGCTAATCTATCGTTATTGTTTTCATTAGCAATGTTGTTTAGCTTCGAAATACCAACATTTTATAATACATGTTTTGGCTCATTTTTTGTACTAAACAACACGTTAGTGACAGAAAATTTTCATATTTCTGTTGCTAACCATCACCATACTAAGATTTCTCAGTTTTTCGTCGCTAGTCCGTCTTTCAGGCGTCACTATTCTATCGTAAATTTGTCGTTATGTTGATATTTTCCCCAAATTCAGTTTTTCCTTCTACCATATTACCTGAAATAATACATATATATAACAATAATGTTCACATATTCCAGTCACAGATGCATATTCAAATACATACAATAACACACACAAATGAGCATGAAATCGAACATACAAATCTGAACGGTCATTGACTGACCTCTCTTTTCGATCTGATCCAACTCTAGAAACATGCAAATCTCAAACCCGAACGCTTCTATCATCTCCAACTCAAGCTCCAAACCAAGCTCTGACCTCGGATCTGGAACATAGTAAGCTTTTTGTTCACTTCTCTGACTTCAATACCCGTCGTCGACCGCTCTGTGATCTCATTTAAGCTATCCCGGATCCTCTCCTTACCGACTCACCTCCCTCTTCTTGACTTGAGCTTTCCTCCTCCACTACCATTCAAACTCTATTCCCGCCATCACAGGGCAACCTTGAGGTCAATAAGCAACCGTCTTCTCTTTCAAAGCGGGTTAGGAACCACCTTTAGTGAAGGCTGAGTCAACAACTGATTTTCGTTCTCCTTTTCCGCCAGAAAAATTATATCCAAACGACCACAAAATACTGTAACTCCAAATACATACAATGTACGTACAAGTTTGCGAATAAAAAATAAAGCCACTATAGTTTAAACATCGAAAACATAAAAAAATCTATCAACTCAACGGCGGGGGTGGCGACGGTGGCGGTGGTGACGGCTCGTCATGTACTGTATCATGACTATGCTGATGATTTGCTATAGCTCCTCAGGAGTAATAACAACCAGAGGAGGAGCATGAGCCATTTGAGGAGCTGGAGTAGACGCATGAGCCAGTGGAGGAGCTGGAGTGTCATGCCCAGTTCCAAAATATGTAGAAACTTAGGACGAGACGATGCCAGCTAATATGATCTGGAATAAGTTCCAATTTAATGGACTTACCCAGATCTACTACGTTGTATAATTATAAGAAGTAACTCTATCTAAACAATGACACAATCCATAAATAAATTAAAAAGACAAGAATTAATGAACGTATTGTATTATAGTCGACCGCTAATAACACAATTGGTTCGATCAAGCAAGAGAAAAGATTAAGCTTGCAACACTAAACTATAACAGCAGGTAATAAGCAATAAGAAGATAATAGGGGAATAATGAATGATATAATTACCTAATAAAAAATAGGGATTTTTTGACTTCCATCCCACTTATTAATATGAATTTGTACTTACATCCCATTTTTTAATTTTATTTGACTTACATCCCACTTTTGTCACGAAAAATATTTTTTGGAACAAAACGAATATTTTTCGTGACAAAATAAATACTTTTAGTGACAAAAAGTGGGATGTAAGTCTAAAAAAATTAAAAAGTGGGATGTAAGTACAAATGCATATTAATAAGTGGGATGAAAGTCAAAAAAATCCCTAAAAAATACTTGCATACCAAGTTAATATCCATCAACCCCAGCAAATTACCATGTCAATCAACTCTGCAATCTGGCAGGAAACCAGGTCCTCAGAGGGACGTAACATGATACCAAAGTTATCCTCAAAAGCACATGCCACAATGTAAACAACGAATAAACATAATGGTGAACTAAACATCTATGTGAATGCACTTTGAGGATAACTTTGGAACATGTGTAAGACAGGCTAAAATAGTAATCTCTGGCATAGCACCTGCTAGATACCATATGTATGCTGACATATATCATCAATCAGATAGCTTATAGCTAGCGACCATCACCTGATATACCGATAACACATATAATCCCCCATAACTTTCAACAACGTTAATGGACAACTATAAACTATAATATCAAGACTCTATAGTTTCCTTTGAAGCCTGCGAAAGAACAATTTGGATGTCCTATACGCCTAATAATGATCCTCCTTGCCTAATGCTAATGGACATATCGTGACTACAAAATAAACATCTCGTAACTATATATTGTGTCATAAACACGCTAAAACTATCTATTATTATACATAACACCATCACACGTGCTACATGCCACCGATAGCTACACTACAAAAAATAAGACTTTTGGGAACGGACGATTAGTGACGGAATTTTTCGTCGCTAACAGCGACGGAATCGTGACGGATTCCCGTCAAATTATAAAGTAAAATATCAATTATTTTTTATTGTCCAAAAGTGTTGACAAGGCGTCAATTGTCCGTCGTTAATCTAGCGATGAAAGTATTAGCCGTCGCTAAATAGTCACAAATCTGTTAGTAATTGGCGGGAAACACACAGGAAAGTGGTGCCAAAGTTTGCATCAACTTAGCGATGGACATGACCTCCGTCGCTACGTCAAGTCCGTCGCTAAGTTGTCGCAATATTGTCCAAATTTTCATGTTGCCTAGAATTTCGTGCTTCTTTGGCGACGGCTTAGCAACGAAATTAGTCCGTCGTAAAGCCGCCGCTAAAGTTCTGTACCCTTTAATTCGAATCGATGGGGGGGTTTCACTCCCCCGAACTCTCTCTCTCCAAAATCTCTCTCTCCTCAAGAGCCCCCCTCCGACATCTGAGGTGCCCACCGACGAGCCCCCCCTCTGACACTCTTTCTCTCTTTCAGGTACTACTCTCTCCTCTGGCTCTCTCTCTCTCTCTTAGGGTTAGGGTTAGGGTCTGGGGTTGCGGTTAGGGTTAAGGTTAGGGTCTGGGGTTAGGGTTAGGGTTAGTGTTAGGGTTAGGGTCTGGGGTTAGGGTTTGGTTCGGGTTTGGGTTTAGGTTAGGGTTAGGGTTCGGGTTAGGTTAGGGTTCGGTTTCGGGTTAGGGTTAGGGTTAGGGTCTGGGGTTAGGGTTTGTTGTCGGGGTCGAGTTCGGGTTGGAGTCGGGGTCGAGTTCGAATTTGGAGTCGGATCCGGGTGGGTGGATAGGGGGTCGGGGTCGTGTTCGTTAACGGAGGAGAGGGTCAGAAATCCAGTATAATGATGATTGCCTCAAAACACTTGCATAAGTAAGAGTATATAGAGTGAGTATCCTAGTAGTATATCGTAGTACCTAGATTGTATAGAGTAGGCCTCCATACTCTCATTCTTCTCATTCGGGTCATGCGGTCTCCTATTCCGTATCATATGATATCCAACTCAACCAAAGCCTAGAGAAGTATAAAAATATTAATATTAACCAAGGTTCATAGTATCGGTATCAAAATCTGTATCACCATGAATCTCATGGCTTCCTCTACCAGAGCATAATGTAAAACCAAACATGAAGCAGAGCTTCATATTTAAAACATTAGAAGTAAAAAGATTTTGATTGGTGGTAAGGTGAACTAGAATCCATTTTTTAATTTACATGATATTGGAATTTGTATATCAGTTGTCGTTCTAGTGGCCCCCTATTACGAGGCAGAGATCGTCAAGACCTACAAAAAAGCCGTCGGGAAGAATCTGTGGGACGCGAAGGATGACATCCGAAGTGGGAGAAAGGTCTGGCTCCGGGAGGACTTCTATGAGCAGATGCTTGAAAAGATGAATACGCCCGAGTTCAAGAATAAATTGTCGAAGGAGAAGGCGAATCGAAAGACAACGAGTCTGCATACGGCGGGAACGAGGCCCCACGCAGTGACAATTGGAGATCTGGTAAGATATCGGAAAAAAGTTTTTTTTAACTACTTGACATTGAAAAAAACTTTATTCTATGAATGTTTCGTACGCAGACGACAAAGGCAGCAAAGGAGGGAAAAGATCTACACTCGGTCACCTTAGGCGATGTATTCTAGAGTACGCACAAGAGGAAGAAGGACGGTAGCTTCGTCGACAAAAGGGCCGAGCAAACTCATGTAAGTATTTAAGTTTATGAGATTTATGTTATAGAATTTAAGTAGTTTAGTTTATAATTTTTGTGACAATAGTCGAGGCCTTAGGATTTAGACTATAACTTAGGAAAACTCAAAGTAAACTAAATACATTCATTGGATAGGCTAAGTATCGTGAGGCCATTAGCACGATTGAGCCCACTTCTACCGAGGGTATCGGCGAATCAACGTCCACCCAGTCGTAATCTTCCACGACCGCTCGCTTGGACGACTTGTTCGTTCAAGCCGTCGGCGGAATAGGGAAAGGCGGGCACGTCTACGGAGCCAGATCCACAGTATTGTCGCAGACGTCTTCGAGACTTCCACCGCTGCCGCCTCCTGCTCCCGCGACTTAGGTCGACGAGGATGTGAGGACACAGCTTAGGACTCTAACCTTGGTTGTGACATCCATGTGGGAGGAGATGACCCGGATGGCATCGCAGTTCCCGGGTTCTTCTACTGCTCCGGGTCCTTCGGATGGTGTCGATCCTTCTTTCGCCGGACGTGTTTCTTTTGATGTTGCTACCACTTTTCTACCGGCTTCATCTATGATTGCACTCCTTGACTAGATGTCTTCGACAGATCTACGCCGATTTCTACAGCAGATATTTGATGGTCTGTCGGCTCACATCGTTTAGGAGTATCTTCATAAAGCGCAGCAGGCACCACCAGCCGATCCAGTCGATCCTTCCTATTTTTTTGTATTTGGAATGTATCAAAATTTGGATAATTTTAATTTATTATGGATATTTTGTTCTATTTGTGGATTGTTGTGATTATGGATAACTTGGATAATTTAAGTTATTGTGGATTGTTGTGATTATGGATATTTTTAATGTTTGTGGATTGTTGTTATTATTGATATTTTATTTTGTTTGTGGATTGTTGGATAATGGTTAATTGTATGATTTTGTTAATAATTAATTGTGTAAATAGGGTGCTATGAATTCAAGATTTTTTTGAAAAAAATTTCCAGTTAGCGACGGACTACTAACGGAATGGCGACGTTTGGTGACGGACAGGCGAAGGATTTTCCATCGCTAAGCTTTGGGAAATTTACATATATCCAATTAGCAACGGAGAAGCGATGGAAAATCCGTCGCTGAGCTTCTGGAAATTTAGATATATCCATGTAGCGACGGATAGCGACAGCATGGCGACGGAGGGCGACGGAGATATCCGTCGCTAAAATGTCGCTACAGCGTATCAAAAAAATTTTGATAGCAAATTTCGACGGGGGTACGTCGGTAAGTCGTCGCTATGTCGTCAAATATGTTCGACGGGATTCCGTCGCTAATCTGTCGAACGTATCCATTGCTAAGTCGTCACTAAGTTGCCGCTACGCAGCCGTTGCTTTTCTACCACATTTTCGTCGACGCTTCAAATATCGAGCGACAGATTGTTTTAGCGACGAGTAGTTTACCGACGGCATCTTTTTGCCAAAAATCCGTCGCTATTCCGTCGCTAAATTCATTTAGCGACGGATTTATCCGTCGCCAATTGACTATTTTTTGTAGTGCTAGTCAAGTGCGAAGCCCATGCCCTACCATGCTCTCATTCTCACTCTCAGTGTCGTAAAATTATAGTTTCAAGGTTCAAAATCTATAAAATCTACAACTTTAGGTGGGTACATAGTAATATGACCCCATGTTTTCAGTTTTTTTGAATTTTCTGACTAAAGCCAAATTACATTTTTATAGAATATTTTATTCATAATTTTAGAAACACTTTGGTAATTATTTAGCATGCTCCATTTAAGGGAGTGGAGTAGTCATAAATAAATTAGATAAAGTGGCAACATTTGGTAGTTTCATTGAATTCCATAATTACGAAATTGTATCATTAGCTAAGGGGATTATTGTGTGAATCTTCTAGGTCTTCCTTAATTACTCATTCTTAGTGTTCATTATCCTAGAGAATATTCCTTGGATTATAGCATATTCCTATGAATATTCCCTAGAATATTCTAGGTATATTCCTTGGGGGTCATGTGCTTAATTGCACCTATATACGCTCCATAATCACTGTTAGCTTTAGTCATTACAATTATCCACAATCCTAATGATCGTGTCTTGCCGTGTCGGCATGTCCACCATATTTTATTGATTCTTCTAGCTATTACATTAGAATTCTCTATGTCCGACATAAAGCGATTCCATCTAAATCTACACAACAAATTCCTCGTGCCTCCGGGTCTGACCTGAGGACACGAACATACCCATACAATTCTACATACAAAATCCTATTTCTATCCCTGCCTGTGTCTTGGCTATGTTCGCTGCTCAAAATTCTACTATCAGTAGCGTCCACCGACCTCCATCAAGAACCACCACACATCAACCCAAGAGCCACCGTTCCTCCTCGATTGCCAAGCACCGCCTCTCTTTCTCGGTCTATACGAGCCAGCGCCATAGCGACAGCCAGATCTAGTCACCGCCTAACGTGTTCCCTAACATCGAGCAGCCCTGAGTATCTTTCAATGATGACTACGTCCACCTGGTATGTCCGATCACTTCCTTGACGTACCGCCACCCTGTGGCCGGCCATCAGTTCTCATTTCTCTAATGTGCCCGGCCGTGCCACCTGTAGAGAGCTAGCCTCGAGCCCGTTAGGCATCGCCAGTAAGACCCACTAATATCTCGAGGACTCAGCAGTGCCCCTATTTCTATGGCTTTCCCTCTCCTCTCTAATCGGTGAGCGCTCTTCCTCCTTGCTTCATATTTCCTCTACCTCTCCTTTTTCTTCTTCTTCTTTATTTTTTTCTATAGATCTGTTTTCTCTCTCTCCTCACAGACGAGAGATACTAAGTCCTAGGTTCCAGCTTGGAACTTCCTGTTATTTAAGGTTTCCTCTATACTATCCTACATTTTGCACATATCGGTAGGTTATCTGATACTATTTTCCAATTCCTTCTTTAGAGGCATGGTTTCCTATACCATCTATTAGTTATAGGGACGTATCATATTGGTTTGGTGTGTCAGTTATCTACCAATATATTAGGCATAGGGACACATCCCCATATGAATTGACATATGAATCAACCCTATGTACTTAACATCTAAGCACAGTTTTGCTTCATAGATGTTGCTCCTAATCCAAGATATTCTAATAACACCACAACCAAACTTCATGGACATTATATATAGGAATTTTTATTAATATAATTATCTAGGGAACCACTCCTATTACCCTATGGGTACATAATATTAGGATATCCCATCTAGGTTCTCTTGGACATTACCACGACTATTTATGTGGCTATTAAACTGGATCAAAACTTTACTAATAATGAGAAATCAGGCGATTCGATTACAAAGGTAACAAATTACCTGTTGGTGAATCAAATGGTGCTACTGCCAACACCTTCTCCAAACGCAGATCTTTATGGACTTAATGTAATGCCCCGTCCCACTCAGCTCAATCGGAGGAACCGAAATGCCAACGACGTTTGGACTTAGCCATGTAACTGCTGCTCGAAGACCCGCATGGTCGAGGCGGCTCCTCGTTCAGGTAGGTAGCTTCGGTGAACTTGCCTCAGCTTGGCCTTTACACTAATAAAACAAAAATTTTCAAATGCACGAGCAGGGTTGATAATAGAAGAGACAAATCCACATAGCTAAGGGAATAATCCCAACTTGGGTCAAACTGAGTTAGAACATGGAAAAAGGTCCCACGGTTGGCTTAGAAGTATTGCACGATGGCTTTCAAAATAACACTTGGTCCTTCATTCCATGGCTTGGGAGAAGAAAAGTTCGTCTTCGCCACAAATCTATGAATTAGCCTAAGTCATAGGCGTCACCCACATAAGTACTTGATAAAGCATGCACGATTCCAGCGTCAAAGGCTTGGCATAGCCTTTGCTCGCCCTATGGGTTAAGTTGCATCGCATGGCTTGTGGCATAAGTCTAGGCACTTAAAGAACTTGGTTTTTCAACGTCAAACGCGTGTACGATATGTTCCCATGATGCAAGGCTTGATGCAGCCTTTGCTCATCAAGTTGTTTCATGATTGAGTTAGGCAACAAGTTATGTCGGGCTAACTAAGTCATTATAGCATTGTCCTACAATTTCTGGGGTTATCATAGCCACATAGTCCTACGATCTTAAGGCTAATCATATAGAGTATGACTTGAGCGGTAGCATCGTATAGAATGCAACTTGGTTTAAGGCACGAGCCACGGTTGGTTCAGTAAAAAGTTAGCCACGGACTATGGCACCTAAAGAACACGTTTTATTCAATTTAAGTGGAAAGGCTATGCAATAGTCGTTTCCTAGATTTTAAAGAATAGAAAGTTCAAGCGATGGTTTGTCGCCAAGGCGGTCCCTCGTTTGGGAGTATTATGGTGCCGAGCACGTTTTGCTCAAATATGGTTTCAATGTACGAAATACAAAGGGTTTGAGTCATAACACAAATTATGCCATGTATTTATGTGAGTCTAGATGAAGTCTCGTAGATGTGTGGTCATGGACAAATTGTCGACAAGGGCGATGTTTCTTTGGACGGCAACCTGGGCCCAGGAGACCGATTCGGCCATAAAGGAAATACAGTATAACTGATGCTGGATAGGCAACCAAGGATTCGTTGGGCTGTCATTGGGGCTAGCTACCTGCATTGACCGACCTATCCTATTACTAACTATGTCTACGGCGGCTAGTTAATGCCAGTGACTTTTCATATAGATAAGTTGGCATGCTGAGCGGCTATTCGCATGCACGTTATCGGTCGAATCAAAGGAAGTGTAAACACGGTACAAACATAGTTAAGGAAAGGTATACACGGTTGCAACACCAGTATGAAGCCTAAGATTTGGCTATACCGAAGACACATACTTCGACACGAGATGTGGCATCGAGTATTTAGTTGTTGGCATAGAGTTGCATAAGTGAGATTTGAGTCGTTAAGAGTTAAGTCAAGAAGGACCGTAGGGCGAGTTCGAGTGAGAAATATTGGGTTGCAAGGCACTACCTCGATATGTTGAGGCACGACCACGCTGTCATGGCACAAGTATAGACAAGACTAAGTGGGGAAGCACTGCCTCAAGTATATTGAAGCATGAATAGAGTTTTTGGCATGACCAAGTTGCTGCATTCCAAATATGGACCGATAGACAAGCTCGACTCAATAAGTTGACATTGTTTAAGTTGACGTCGTTGGCACGAGAAGGGTCTAGAGGCAAGGTATAAGTAAGTCATTGGTGCAAGGCATGGTGATGGTCTAGAGACACAAAATAGGCCTATAGTCTATCCTAAAATTGATACTAAGGTAAAAGTAGAAAGACAATAAAAAGGGTTATATTACACAAAGTCAATGAACTTGTTGGTTTTGTATAGATAGGCGAGGATCTCACTCCACCATTACAGTTGAGTACTGACACCCACACAATTTCCATGTGCAGGCACAGGTAGAATCTCGTTGGCACAGAGCTCGTTTGGATGCGTCGAGGCATGGAGTTTCTTGGCATTTCTTGGCGCACGACCGCATGGAGTCTGGACTTATATGGAATAAAATGTATGGACATCGCCTATCTGAAGCATCCGTTGGCTTATCAAATTGTATTGAGAGATGAGAGAGAGAGCAGAGTGACATGTATTGTGAGAAGAGTGAGCTTGAGTGATTGTAATCTTGGCATCGTGCCCTCCTATGTAATCTTTGTTTCAATATCAATAAAGAGCTATTTGTTTGAGTTGTGTCTTGTTTCAAGTTTTCGATGGTATTAATCAATGTTTCTGCTTAGGACTTCTATGCGACGACCCCGTCGCTTAGCCTGTAATCGACTTTATGGAACTCGCCTTGCGTGAGCACAACCCAGGCTCACGTGACATCACGTCTTAGCGAGGACATTCGGTTCTACGGGACCGGGGCATGACATAATGGTATTAGAACACGGCTTTACATCCTTGGACTTTCGATTGAATTCTTTAACTCGGATGTTGTTTCCGCAAACTCTGATATTCTGCAATCGATATCGTTGGTGAACTCTCTCTCAAGTGTCCCACGTGATGTCCATACAATAATTCAACATATTTTGAAAAGTATTACAAAGAAAAATTGGTTGAACAAAGTTAACTTCAAGTAAGCCCGGTCGGCTAAGTCAGGCTGGGCATATATACCAAAAATTGGGTCGACCTTAGAAAAAGTCGTTTGCAAAACTTGAATTGTTTCAAATGTGATCAAAATTTGACTTGACTTATAGAATTGGGATGGCTAGCGATAGGGATGACATCAGACGATGTTATCGTTGGTGCGATATAGATGAGCATGCTTAGATTTTGAAGAATCGATTCGAACGAAGATTCATAGTAATCAATTGTTAATCGAATGATAGTTTTGAGGATTTGTCAAATGACTTCATCCCTAAGTGGTGTATGGGATAGCTTCGAGGATGGTGATCGATTGAGGATACGGGGTGCCAACGAGTCTATCAGCAGGCAACAATTATGCAAAGCCTTAGAATGAGTGATTCAAGTTAGTAAGAGTTTGATTCGAACGAACGAGGAAAACGACATGCATCAGATTGGGATTACGCTAAGCGTGAAATACAAAGTGATAAAAAAGGATAGATTGAATCATAGAAAAGTTAAGGTGAACGAACGGACGACTCGATCGAGAAAATCGATATGAACCATGTATGAAAAGTTAGCACGATTAGATGATCGTGTGCACAAAAATGATTGGAATATTTGAGAATGATTCTAAGGATTGGAATAGATGTTGTTTGATGATTTGAGTTAGCATAGATCGATGAGTTTTTGAGAAAATATGTTGCTCGATGACTTAAGATAGACGGGTGAATATACGTGATTTTAGATTTGAATGAATTAGATCATCTGAATAGTTTGGGGATTATTGATCGAATTTTGATCTTGTATATTGAGGAAATTAGGGAATGTACAATTCGGATGATAGCATCAGTTGCACGACTTAGAATTTGTTACAAATGAAGATCGTCAGGTTACGTATATCATCGATGGTATTTAGGTGTATCAAAGATCGATATGCGATAACTTGGGAGTACTCTGATTCAAGGAATGACGATCGTGTAAAATATTATTGTTTCGAGGGATGCTATGTTGGGAATTTTTATTGAAATAAATGTTTGGGTAAAAAAAGTATCTTGATTGCTTCGACAATAACCATAATGTCGACGTTCTTGTCTTGTACGGGCGCAACTCTAGCCTCGCACATACGACACATCCAATTTGGAGCGATCGTTCCGTGTTAGCGCTGACAAGGTGATTTATGTCGCGGGAATGATCGAAATCGAAAAATCAGGGCGTGGCAATTTGGATTGCTTCGACTTATGGTTTGATACGAAGGTGAATTCCAGGATTGGTCGGACTTGTGATTGACGATTAATTAAATATAAGGATTGAGTAGATCCAATCTGCGTATCAAGAATAAACTAGTCTAGACTCATAGCAAGATTTATGCCACGATGAGAATGATTATCCTGCAAAAGCGTTAGCAAGGTGATTTCATGTCCACCGTGGATAATCAGACTTGCGTGAGATTGGGACATGATATATTGTTAAGCTAGATGACCTTGTGATCGATTACATGAATTGTGATAAACGACTTAGGGAATATGGAATGAGAATTATGATTTAGCAATAAATTGCATCGTATTGTGCTTGACTTAGGATGAATGGATAGGTAGATTTTATCGAACGTGTTTGAAGTGATAGATTATGTGAATTACTTCTTGGACGAGCGCTATTGATATGTCCAGGAAATGGTAGAGTGAACATACGATAGGATGGCTTTGCTAAATGACTCGGACCCTTGAACTAAGTGTTATAAGTGCGAATAGGATGATATATGCTCGAAGTTAGAAATTGGAGTGACGCGATCTTGGGTAGAAGTCCCTGTACTATCAACTTTGGTTTGACCTTAGGATTGGGGTCAGTGTTGATATTATTGTTTGGGAACTGTGATTCCAATACTGACGATTGACTTTAGCCCGGAGAGGTAGCCTAGCGGTTAGGAAGATGTCCTGGTACGAAATGATAGGAATTGTGGAGACATTACTCACGAGTTTTGGCTGAAATACAAATATTTCAGGGTCGCTTGAATATGTGCACGATCCAACTCGAGTAGTAATGGCAGATTCTCTATCACGTAGCTGGCTAAAATGTACGTATTTTGGGGACGCTTGGAATATGTGCATGGTCCAACTAAGTGATACGTTAAATTCAAGTAAAACTAGAGGAACGATAAAATATTGAGGATTTTGAAATCATATTTCAAAGAAATATTGATGGCAGTACACTCATTAGATTTGAGACAAACTTGAATGTTGGTTGATCGGGGTGGTTTGTGTAAAACTAAGATTGTCCGTGTGCACGACGAGTGTAAGTTACCTAAGTCGAAATATAGTTGTTCATGTCGAAAGATAACCAAAGCACGAGCGTGGCTCGTATTGCGAAAATGCATATGAGGAATGTGTGCGAGAATCGTTGGATGTTGAATCAAGTTATAAGTCGATAATTGTACTCAGTTAGTTTCGAGGATGAAACTTTTTCTGAGTGGTGTATAATTTAAGCCTCGTCCCGCTCCGCTCAAGAGGAATCAAAATGCTAACGACGTTTGGACTTAGTCATGCAATGGCTGCTCGAAGACCCGCACGGTCGAGGCGACTCCTCATATAGGTGGGTGGCTTCAATAAACTTTCCTCAGCTTGGCCTTCGCACTAATAAAATAAAAGTTTTCAAATGCACGAGTAGGCTTGATAATAAAAGAGACGAATCCATATAGCTAAGGAAATAATACCAACTTGGGCCAAACTGAGTTAGAACATGAAAAAAGGTCCCATGGTCGGCTTAAAAGTGTTGTATGATGGCTTTGAAAAAGAAACTTGGTCCTTCGTCCCATGGCTTGGGAGAAGAAAAGTTGGTCTTTCGCCATAAAGCTATGAATTAGCCTAAGTCATAGATGTCGCCCGCATAAATGCTTGATAAAGCATGCACGGTTCCAACGTCTAAGGCTTCGCATAGCCTATGCTCGCCCCATGTGTTAAGTTGTATCACACGGCTTATGGCACAAGTCTAGGCACTCAAATAACTGTTGTTCAAAGTCAAACGCGTGTACGACATGTTCCCATGATGCAAGGCTTGATGCAACCTTTGCTCGTCAAGTTGTTGCACGATTGAGTTAGGCAATAAGTTATGTCGGGCTAACTAAGTCATTCTAGTACTGTCCTAACGTTTTTTGCGGTTGTCATAACTACATAGTCCCATGATCTTCAGTCTCATCATATAGAGTATGAATTGAGCGGTAGCATCGTATAGAATGCAAGTTGGTTTAAGGCACGAGCCACGGTTGGTTCAGTACAAAGGTAGCCACAGTCTATGGCACCTAAAGAATATGTTTTATTCAAGTTAAACGGGAAGGCTATGCAATATCCGTTCCCTGGATTTCAAAAAATGAAAAGTTCAAGCGATGGTCTGTCATCGAGGCGGTCCCTCGTTTGTGAGTCTCATGGTTTCGAGCACGTTTTGCTCAAGTATGGTTTCAATGCACAAAATACAAAGGGTTGAGTCATAGCACAAATCAGGCCATGCATTATGTGAGTCTAGATGAAGTCTCGTAGGTGCATGGTACTGGACAACTTGTCGACGAGGGCGATGTTTTCTTCGGACGGCACCTGGGCACAGGAGATCGAACTGACCATGGAGAAAACACGGTATAGCTGATGCTGGGTAGGCAACCAGGGATTCGGTGGGTTATCATTGGGGCTAGCTACCTGCATTGACCGACCGATCCTATTCCCAGCTATTGTCACGATGGGTCGTTAATGCCAGTGACCTTTCATATAGATAAGTTGGCGTGCTGAGCGGTTATCCGTATACACGGTATCGGTCGAATCAAAAGAAGTGTAAACATGGTACAAACTGAGTCAAGAAAAGGTATGCACGGTTGCAACACCAGTATGAAGCCTAAGATTTGGTTATACCAAAGACACATACTTTGGCAAGAAATGTGGCATCGAGTATTTAGTTGTTGGCACAGAGTTGCATACGTTGGATTTGACTCGTTAAGAGTTAAGTCAATAAGGGCCGTAAGGAGTTCGAGTGAGCAATATTGGGTTACGAGGCACGACCTCGATATGTTGAGGCACGGCCACGCTGTCACAGCATAAGTATAGGTAAGATTAAGTGGGGAAGCACTGCCTCAAGTATATTGAAGCATGAATAGAGTTTATGGCATGACCAAGTTGCTGCGTTCCAAATATGGGTCGATAGGCAAGCACGAGTCGATAATTTGACTTCGTTTAAGTTGACTTCATTGGCACAAGAAGGGTCAAGAGGCAAGGTAAAAGTAAGTCGTTGGTGCAAGGCCCGGTGATAGTCTAGAGATATAAAATAGGCCTAGAGTCTATGTCCTAAAACTAATACTAAGGCAAGAGTAGAAAGATAATCAAAAAGGGTTATATTACACAAAGTAAATGAACGTATTGGTTTTGTATGGGTAGGTGAGGAGCTCACTACACTAGTAAAGTTAAGTACTGACACCCACACAGTTTCTATGTGCAGGCACAGGTAGAAGCTCGTTGGCACAGAGCTCGCTTGGATGCGTCGAGGCACGGAGTTCCTTCGCATTTCGAGGCGTGCAGCCGCATGGAGTCTGGACTTATATAGGACATAATGTATCGACATCGCCTATCTGAAGCATCTGCTGGCTTATCAAATTGTATTGAGATATGAGAGAGGTAGAGTGACTTGTATTATGAGAAGAGTGAGCTTGAGTGATTGTAATCTTGGCCTCGTGCCCACCTATGTAATCTTTGTTTCAATATTAATAAAGAGCTATTTGCTTGACTTGTGTCTTGTTTGAAGTTTTCATTGATAATAATCAATGTTTCTGCTTGAGACTTCTATGCGATGACCCGTCGCTTAGCTTGTAATCGGCCGTTATGGAGCCTTCCTTGTGTGAGCGTAACCCCGGCTCACGCTATATCGTGCCTTTGAGAGGACGATCAGTCCTACGGGACCAGGGCGTGACACTTAAGGGGCACATAGGAAAGTTTAGGGTCTAGGTAGATGTGAACGAGAGCCCTGATCTCGTCCATATATATAGATCTTAATTTGAATCTCATAGAGCTAAGGAGAAGGGGGTTTAGTCAATTTAGAGTTCTTATCAGAACCGACCGTTTGAGGATTTAAAATTCTATAATTGCAAATTCCCCCTATCTCTATTTGATTTCCAAACCCTCTTCTCCCACTCTAACCTTTATATAACTCTAACTGAACTCATTTAGAAATCAAATACTATTTATATATATAAATAATAATAAAATAAAAAGGAACTTTAGACCAAGGGCTCACACTAACTACTGCCGATAATACAGCGTAGGCTGGACGTAGCCACGCACTTATACCCCGATCATGCGGGTGCGGGGTGTGACATATTTTTATAGTGGTCCATGCAAGTCCGTCTAATGGTGCTTAGGACTAGAGTACCATCAGGAGCTTGCAAACTAGGAATGTTCAATCACAGTTTAGGCTATTCTTGTAATAATTTTATCACTATCCTTTATTGCCTAGATTTTGACCAAAATTTTGATTAATTATATCTTTCTGCATTTTCTATTCTTATAAACTTTATTTTCTTAAAAACCTATTATTAGATTTTTGTTCCGCTAAATCTTGATTATATTTATGATTGTACCTATATCAATTTTGATTCTATTGATCATTCCTATCTTACATAAATGATTTTACATGCTTAGGTGATTCTATTCTGATTTTATCCATGATCATGCTTAAATAATTTTGATTTTGATCGTGCTTAGATGATTTGGCCAAGTATTTGGTCGTGCCTATAAGATTTTGATTCTATTAGTCGTGACTAGATCGTGCCTAAATGATTCGATCATATTTCGATTACATCCTTGATCGTGCCTAAAAGATTTGGATTTTATTCTTGATCATGCCTAAATGATTTCCTTGATAATCATGATTGGAATTTGATTATTCTTAGTTATTTCCAATAGTTGATCCTGCCTAGGTGTTTGATTGTGACCTTGCGTAGATATTGACTATACCATTTTTGTGCCAAATCACATCCTTTATTAAATTTAATTCACGATCGTGCCTAACTGATTTTTATTAATCGTGTCATAACTGTATTTTTCTAGTCATGCTATTAAAATTTGCGGCCAAAATTTTTCTATGGTGGGTAGATATGTAACCCGCTCTTCTCGAATTTCCAGATTTTTCTGAATAAAGTCAAATTCCTTTTTTCTAGAATAAGTTTTTCATATTTTTAGAAGCAATTTGGTAATTATTTAGCATCCTCCATTTAGGGGAGTAACGTAGTCATAAATAAATTAACATTGGTAATTTTATAGAATTCCATAATTTGGAAATGGCATTGCTAGCCAGGGGGATTAGTTTATGAATCTTCTAGGTCCTCCTTAATTAATCAGGCTTAGTGTTAATTAATTCTAGAGAATATACCTTAGAATCTAGCATATTCCCAAGAATATTCCCTAAAATATTCTAGGTATATCCTTAGGGGCCATGTGCTCAATTGCACTTATAAATACCCCTAATCACCATTAGCTTTAATCATTCCAATTCAAGACCTAGTCCTAATGACCGTGTCTTGCCGTGTTGGCATGTCCACCACATTTTATTGATTCTTCTAGCTATTATATTACAATTCGTCCAATATGACACGATTCCACCCAATCCACACAACTAATTCTCGTATTCTCGGGTCCGTCCCCGAGGACATGGGCACACCACACAATTACATATAAAATCCGAATCCCCATCCCTGGCTGTGTTTTGGCCGTGTCCGCCAACCAAGATTCTACCAGGCATCTACCGATCTCCATCAAAAACCACCCCACAACAACCCTTGAGCCGCCGCTCCTTCTCGAGTGCACCTCCATAGCACTACCTCTATCTCGGTCTTCACGAACCAGCACATACGGGAAAGCTAGATCTAGTCACCGCCGATTACGTTCCCCAATGTCGAGCCGCCCTGAGTCTCTTGGATGATGTGCATCGATCGGGCCTGTCTGATCACTTCCTTAGCGTGATGCTACCTGTGTAGCCCATCGTTCCCATTTTTCCATCGTGCCCGGCCGCTCCAACTCTAGAAAGCCATCCCCAAGCCATCAGGCATCGCCTGTGAGCCTCGTTTATATCTCGAGGACTCAGCAGTGCCCCTCAGTTTCGATGGATTTCCCCTCCTCTCTAGTGGGTGAGCTCTCTTCCTTCTTGCTCCTCTTTCCTCTTCTTCTCCTCCTTCTTTTTCCTCTTCTCTTCTTCATTCTTTTTCTATAGATTTGTTTTCTCTCTCCTAATCGAGGAGAGAGTATAGCTAATCAGTGGGCCGGGTTATTATAGTTGGGTCAGGCCAAGGCTATAGGATGGGCAGTAGGGCTTGTACTGAGCCCAAGAAAGAATAATGAAAGAATTAAAAAAAAAGAAATAAATTATGGATTGTTTGAGGTGGGCTTGTATGTAAAGATTAAGTTTAATGAAATTATGATTTTATAGATTAAGAAAAATAGTATGGAATAATATTCATTTTTTATTTGTTGAGTAATAATGATACCTAGTAACTGACTTTGTAGATTTCTTTTTAAAGACTTATAACTTTGGGGTCTAGTAAATAGATAGCATTTAGGGCTTTGGTTAAAGATGGATAAATCGAGTTCTTGCAAATAATGGAATCAAATACATCCATATGGTTTCTAGGTTGGACTAGGAGCATTTACAACCATTAGACTTAAGACAAGTACACTCCTTACTTATGCTTCTTAATACTTATAAATGTATTATTTTATTGTCTAGAGATGTCTCATCTTGCGATACAGTCTTGACACATGATCATATTTATTATCCTGATCATGTTTATTAATCATGATTGGTGATCGTGATTCATGTTTATTGATCATGATCGTGTTTCTTGATGGTGACTCATGTATATTATCATGTTCATGATCGTGACTTGTTTACTGATTGTGTATCATATATTGAGCATGACTTATGTTCTATATCGTCATTGACATTGTTTGGTGTCTCATGGGGAGGGGAATGCCAAGTAGGTATGTGGTCACGCCCATATTATCGTAAATATCATAAATAGTACAAATACAACTCACGTATGACTGCCATATTCTATCGTTAATAGCCATCTTTGGATGTGTTATTATCCTAGCCTGACCACATAATGAACATGGTATTTCGATTGCACATAGTTTCTAGTCATATTTATTCTTGAACATGGTTACTCTCATAGTTTCTCGTGTTGTAGGTTGCATCGCATGACATCATTCCGTATCACATGTTCTGGTTTATTTATTTCTTGCATTTACTTTACTATTTTATTTTGTATCATGCGACATTTGTTTGGATGTACTTTGCTCCTTTCCTGACTATATTGTTGACATATTAAGACAGAGCATGAGGATGACACTAGATTGTATGACGAATTATGGAAGGTTCTAAAAGACTTATATTCTATGTGAGATTATATATAGAAGATGGTTTTTGATGAGACATATAGGGGTTGTATTATTCCTTTGTGGACATGGATTACCGAATTTGTATCCAAAAATTGGACATCTACTATGTACTCAAAGTGATAGTGGATGTTGTGATTGTGCGTGGGCTTGCTTTTGGTTTTGGTTTTACTAGTTTCATGATTGAGCAAAAGACCGATTTTTGTGACTAATTGGTGACTATCAAGGTCAGACAGCTAACTATCGCAGATACTGTGGCGTAGGCTGGTCGTATCCACGCACTCGTATCCAATCACGCGGCCACGGGGCATGACAAGTAACTAAGTCAAGACCCATATCGACGCCTTCGTCGACTATACCCGAGACATTCTCAGACACACACATTTATACTATTTCTATTAAAAAATATAATATATCAGTGAAGTTTAAATAGTAAATACAAGACACGGTATACTTGCCTGGATCTCCAAGATAGTAAAACTACTATCGATTTGGTATCTAATGTCACGTTGTCCCGGAAGCCTATAAATAAGTAAAATATTAATAGCATCAGTAACTATTGTAGAATTTGCTACACATACACAATACCATTAACTATATACACGTAAAGTAGGTTATGAAATCAGGTTTTGATACCAGTAAAGGAAACTAGTTCTAGGATATAGGTTTGGTCTTCCGGTCACCTATCCACTCATTAGCCTAAATTTAACATATAATCCTAGATTAACCTTACTCCCAAACTACTCTACATGTGATACTAGTGTTATTCCTTCTAAGGTTGGTCCTAACAATGACTTATATACCAAATATACTTCATAAGGGACAACTTAAGTATGTCCCTTACTAGATTAAAGTCCCAAGTTACCAGCTAACTAACCTATGCCATAACATCATGTTTGCCCTATTTCTAAACCTTCTTAACACATGTGTGAAGGTCACAAGTAGGGTTAGCTATGATTATTCCTACAACTGGTCAAGGTTGGCTATGATGCAACTAATGAATAACAATATCTACAACTTGTCAATTTTGGCAATACCAACCCTTATGTGGACATTCCTATAGCTTCCAAACCTATTGGCATCATTCTAATGCTTTCCATGTGTTATCTAGAAGTCTGAAACAAAAATTATATCTGAAACAAAAAGTATACCATATCTAGGGTGTGGCATACGCTCTAAGGGTGAAATGATATGTTCTAACACCAACCTACATGCTGAATTTACGTGCCAAGAACACCTATTATAAAGAATAAACTTTATGACATAGAGAAAACAATCTCTTCTACTATGATAGGAAAATCGAAGATAGGATTTACAGAAGAAAGTTAGGGTAATCATCTCACTCTGCTTCGACTGCAACCAAGTTTATCTGACCATCATTTTCTAATTATACTCTTATCTTGCAAGTCCAAATATACTACTACAAAAATCATGATCTTCAATCATAAAAATAAAACCTTATATGACTACTACCAAAATCATAATCTTCCGTCATGAAGATCGAACCCTTCTATAAATACTATAGGATTGACCTTCATTCCCGAGGCACTACCCAAGAAGCATACTCTTGTTAGAACTCCGCGATCATTTTTTTTTTTGCTTTTCTTGATTTTGAATCCATTATCAACTTAGTCATCTTTAAGTCCAAATTTCTATCTTGTCGTTACTTAGATCTGAAACCCCTAAATTAGGGATTATAAAAATCCTTGAATATTTGTTCAAATTATACCCCTCGTATTACTCAAAGTCTAATGTCACTACTATCATATAAAAAATTATTCTCCATTATTTAGAATTAACATTCACATTTCCTTCAGGTTTTATCTTTAAATATATCCTTCTTAGAATTTAGAAGTCTCACCAAAAGTCTCTAAATATTTTTCCTATAATTCAAAAATTTGTGTTCTATCAGTTCTTAGTCATTCTCCTACCAATCTTTTATTCAAATTCGTATCATCACCGCATCAAGTCATAAATTCCTTTTTTATGTATTTTGGATTCCTAAATTCAATACCCTAGCCTTAATTCGATAATAAAATATCTCAAGTTTTAGTAACTAAAAATAGCATCTAAATTTTTCTCAAGATCAAATCGTTTCGTAACAATATCCTCAGTTCTAAAAATACAACTACGAAATATTACAGTTCTTACCATTAAGGTACCTTCCACTGTTCTTCCTTCTCGAAATCCTTCTACGTTCTTTCTAAAGTAATCCATCTCAGTCATATCATTCTTCCACTCTCTTGTTACTTCCTTACAATACCCTATATTTAATATCACACTGATACACCTAGCTAATATTATCACCCTCAATAACACTCACTAATACTAAACTGATACGCTACACCTATCACTGATTACTCACCAATCTGGATACATCCTGGACACTTGCATCCTCTAGGCACACTTAGTACACAGTCACTAACTCCATAACTATACTGGTCGTATGCTTGATACTCTAGGATACCTACTGGTAACTGTACTCCGACACAACCAATCTTCAAACTACTAAGCTACTACACTATCCAAGAAGCTGCCTCGAAACTAATGAAGGTAAGGCCCCATAAGGAACTGAATTAGAGGAACTAAAGATATCCTTACCCTGAGCTATTAGAGCGATGGAACAGATCTCAATGATAACAAGGTGGAATGATATGGACGATATATTAAGAACCAGTTTAAGATATGATCTGACTATATACGTCTATCCGAAATCATGTTACCCAGAATTTCGCCACGCCAGTAAGCATAGCTGCAATAAACGATAGAGTCCATAACTAAGGTATATACCCTATAATCATGTTATCTAGAATTCTCACCACGCTAACCAGTATGGCTACAAGAAACTCTAAATTTTATAACAAAGATATGTATACCCTAAATCAGGCTCTATATTTTTTTCATGCCAGCTAGTATGGTTGCGATAAACTCTAGACTACATAACCAAAGTAGATATTTATCTTTCATACTGTCCTCATCGAATATGTCATCAGAATATACCTTAATTTAGTCCATAAATTCATCTTGATAAAAATCAAAGTCAACAAAGAACACCAAGATTCAATCAACGAACGAGAGTAGACAGAAACAAGTGGAAACAGATTTCGAGATAGGGTTTAGAGTAAGATTCTCAGGGGTCATCCCAAGAATCTCTCGAGGAGTCCTAATATGTGATTGAGTACCAAACCTGCTAAAATATTCTATGACTCAAAATCCTTATCCTAGGGCAGGCTCATAGTAGTACGACTAAGCCTATGTACTACCATTACATCGTACTAGTTGTAAAGTCTGACGTGCATGGGCCACCATAAAAATGTGCAACGACCCGTACCCGGATATTCGGGCTCGAGTATGTGGGTCACGCCTAGCCTACGCCACAGTATCGGCAGTAGAACGTTGCCAAGTATCCAATAAATATGTCAACATCTAAATTATCTATAAAAACATATGTACTCAAATCACATACAACTAAGGCAAATTGAATAAGAAAGATAGTAGTAACATTGAAATCAACTAGAGTATACAAATGTTCATACATATCAAGAATGTATCGAAAACAAAATCTAATAACGAAACACAAATCTAAATAAAGAAATAATGGCCTAGAGCTCCCGGGAGTCAACTCACGGTAAATAGAATATCGAGAATCTATCTCAGCTAGCATCGTCGTGTAGTCCAAGAATGTGAGACATAATAACTCCTAAAATATGATTATCCAGTCAGGATTGGAGCAAAGTACTTCTCTAATAACAGTTCCAGCAAATGATAAAGACTATGTAGCAATAAATAGAAAAATACAAGATAAAGTGATATGTACATGACCATAGTAAGACATAAGTAAAACTGTAAATGAGTGTAAGAGCAAGAGAATAAGGTATATCATGTACAAGAATCAAGAACAATACTATCTATGTGAGTGAGCACTAGTTTCAACATGTGATCGGCTTAGAAATTTGTACGAGAATTTATGGTCTGGTTAATCATATGTGCGGTGTATGATCAACACTCACAAGAAAAACTTGCAAAAGGAGGGTATGATCATATATCTACACTAATACTTTCCGCCACCAACTGGTATAGTGGATCCAACCATGGTACGTTACGACCCGGGATTCTAGGAGAAGGCAGCAAGTCTTCTCGAGAATCAGTATCTATACAAGTACAAGAACAACAATAAGGCTTGCACAAGATACACCAAGATATACAAGGAATAACATCTCATGACGGATCAAGAAAATACCAATTCTATGCTCCATAACATCATTACCTATTCTAATTATCAGAGAATATACTCGCCTTAATTTCGTTGGAGTCAACGTGCATGACACGAATATGTCGGCATGGAATAGGTAATGATGCTATACTCCACAAAATGGTCCCAAACAACGGCAGAAGCTATTTCATTGACTCCAAAATAGTCCAAATAGCCTACTTTTGTATATAGAAACCCAGAGTCAGAGTTTGGCATAATAATCGAATTAAGAAATAGGAAACGATTATAATAGTCATAATTTATGATTTTTAAGGAGAAAAACGTAACTAAATACGTATAATTATTTGAAATAATATTACATATAATCTTTTTAAATTCTCAAAATCCATTTTATTAAAACATGATAGATAGTAAGTATAACATGATCAAGTTATAAATTACTTCCCAAAGTCAAAATATTATCCATTTTATTAGAGTAGTTATGTTACTTTGTTTTTTTAGAGTAGTTATGTATACATCTAGAATCATATATTTATAAAAATATTGAAAACCACTCATGAAAATATGCCTAATTCTATGTAATAGCTCAATAAATTTAACTAGTTTTTAAGGCCCAAAACAGAAAATTGGAATTATTCATAAAGTTATTTTTATACGTACACATATATACAATACCTATATATACATGCATATACATTTACTTACATATAATACCATATATACGAATTTACATCTATTATAACTAATATTTAAATTATGCTTAATCCTGGCCCAAGAATCATGGCCAAATCTTCAAATAGCCCAAGAATTAAAAACCTAATCCAACCCACATGTAAGCCCATATCATATACATTAACAGCATATAAGAAATTCCTAAATAATTTTCTAATGGGCTAGACCAAAACTGAACTAACCCTAACCTTGTTATTAATAACCTTATTGTTAATAGTAGTAGTAATACCATTACTGTCACTATCGACTTATAACAACGTTAGCTTCTGTTCATCCATTCATTTCTTAAAAATTCCCAAATTTACAAAGAGAGGAGGGGGGAAGTAAAAGGGACAAGGAGCTTACAGGGCTTCAGCGGGCTCGCTCGTCGGCACTGGACGTCAGGCGAAGCCAGGGGGTTCTCTCTCATCCAAGAAGAGGTAGTCGAAGGACCCTGTGCTAGGGTAGAGCGTACAGAGGTAGGTAGAGGAGAAGCAGTGTGGAGCGCTGGCACGGCTCGATGGAGGTGTCAGGTTTGGGGGTGGCGCTAGGTAGAGCGGACGACGGCGCACGGAGATTGGCTTGGCCGGATCTGGTCGGGGACGGGCGGTGCGATCGGGTGAGGGTCTCTCTCCCTCTCTGTGTATGTGGTGTTTTTGTGAATTGACGGTAGTGGTTATGATGAATGTTGAGGTAGTTGGCCTGGATAGTTTTGATTTGGTTGGTGGTGGTGGTGGTGGTGATGGTGAATAGCAACTATGGATGGTGGTGTCGTAGCTCTTGTAGTGATGGTGGTGCCGTGGCTCTTGTGGTGGTGGTAGCAGCAATGTTGGGGCTATGACGGTGGGTAGGGGCTCATGGCAGTGGGTTGGGGGTTGGTGGCTGTAGAGCCTAAAAATCAAGTTGCGCCTTCAATATATTGATCAGTGATCAAGTTGCGCCCCAAAAATCAAGTTGTGCCGCTGATATAAAGCTCAGAGAACAGACTGTGCCACTGATCAGGTTGCGCACGATATTAGACTGCGCCCAGTCTTTTTGTGCCAAAACCTACGTGGCATTTGACACTTAATGGTCATCATTACCTGACAATACTGACGACTGACACAACAGTGAACGAGGAAAATCACTTCGAATCCCATGAATAATGTCACTCTAGAAAAGTTGGTAGACAACTGTCCTATACACTTCGTGAGTTGCGCCCAGGTATAATCTAAACAAAATCCTTAGTTGTGCCTTGGCGCAACCTGAACGACTTTTGCTCAGAAGCTGCCACGTGTGTAGGTGCAGCTCAAATCAAGCGCAGTTTGACTTGTTGACTGAAGCTCGTGCAACTTGATAAAGTTGAGACAATTTACATTCTAAAGTAGGATGACATGGCGTACATGCCACTAATCTCTCAAGACGTGTCTACTATCCTGTACACGACCACGCGCATCTCAATCATATGATGCCACGCATCTAAATACAGTTAGTACACGATTGACAATGAATAAAAAGTTGGCACAACAAGTGGTTGGCGTAATCCAGTATGGCGTAATCCAGCCTCGTGCACATCAGAATAACTACCAAAACAGTTATTTCCTGAACACTATAAATAGAGTTTCCAATCATCATCAGACAGAGATCAAAAACTCTTACAAAATTGCTGGTTCTCTAGAGGCTACAGTTGTCAAGTTAACATAGTCCAAGTGATAAAGTGATCGTTTCCTGATCAGATTCCTAAAGTTGTACTTCCCTAGAATTTATTGTACTTTGTACTCTTTTACAAGTTTGGAATAAAACAAAATTTTATTTTTTGCAAACAAAATGGCGACTCTGCTGGGACGACTTTCTCCTCCGACGAGAAAGTGACAACTTAATGTGACATTGCGTCGATCGGCAAGACGTAGAAGACTCTAGTTGTTCAAGTCAACCAGACAGCCTACGAGAATATGATCAACACCAAGAGCAACAAGCGCACGGTAGCTATTGCCAAGAACAGGATTGTGTGGACTCCTAAATCTCCCACAATCGCTATTGCCCAGGTGTAACTTGAGTGCTCAATGACCAAGGTGCAATCCGCCTCAGTGGTTCCGGTACAGCCTGTTTCTGTTGCTAGGGCACAATCTGCTCACTCTGCTGCCCATGCGCAGTCTACCACTTCCCTTATTGTCAAGGCACAGTTAGTTCAAGCTACTATCGAGGCACAGTCTAATAAAGTTGCTGCCAAGGCGCTACCAGTAGTCCATAGGACTATAGCGCAACCCAAGCAGTCTGCTACTCCGACGCAACTTAAGGGAACTAGTCTTTTGGCTATACCCTCTTCCAATTCTCAAGTTCTGAACTTGGAGAATTCATGTCCTAGTGATAACACTAGACAGAACAAAGGAAAAAGTCCTATGGCATTTTCTCAATTGGCACAATCTATGCCAAAAATGATCACACAACAGAACAAAGGGAAACGCTTCTTAGTTAACCCTTTGGTCTTTCCTCAAACTTCCCCGGTCTATGACTCAGAGAAAGATGTGTCAGATTCTATTCCTGTAAATAGAGGTTCTCGAATCTCTGATACCGGAAAGAATACTGATCAGAGAGGTATCTTACCTACCCCTATGGGGTCTGGTCAAGACCTTTCTACCTTGCAAATTTCAAGATTCAAGCAAGAAAAATTGAAGGTATCATAAACAGAGACACTGGGAACGGAATTTTCAGATTTACGCGCTTATCTCAATAGGCGTCAACCAATATCAACTTTGGCAAAACGCAAGAACCCTTTGCTGAAGGCCAATCTGCACCAAAAGTCAAAGTTTGAAAAGAAAGACCCATCTACCTATGCTAATGAGTTGAGTACATCTTTGTACACTCAAGGAACTAAACCCTGAAGAATAAGAGACATGTTCCTAACATCATTAAGGAATATGTTCCTCCGACTTCTTCTCGTCCTGTGGTTGTAACTGACCTCCGGCAATGTCTTACACAAAGGCGAGAGACTACGAAATATTTTCCTCACCTCCAAATTGCACTTCAAATCGCCACTGCCTACATAAGTTGTCATCAACTCTTGTTGCCAATCGGCTCGATGATCTATCTTCGATCATCTGAACTATGCTTCAACTCCTGAACATATAATAGATGACGAAGATGAACTATTATATGCTTCTGTTAACATGACTTCTTAAGGCACTGGGGGTAGGAAACGTCCAAGATGTAGTGTATCCCGTAATCCTAGTCAACAATACTTAAACCGGATCCATGCATCCAATAAAGGTGTCTTTCAATACACTAGATCGAGAAATCGTTATTTGATCCAAGGTGTCTTTAATCAAGAAGATCTCCCTATCACTCATGTGGGAGAGGACTCTCTTTCGAAGTTTCATGCAGATACTGAAAGTTCTGAACAAACTATCTCATCAATAGCAGCAAGAGAAGTGACAGCATATACCATTACAGAAGATCAAGATGCCTCTACGTCAACCAGCCAAGAGCAACGAATTGTTGCATTAGAAGACAAATTAAAAACTATGGCAGAAATGGTTGCAAGCATGCACACCATAATGGTGGCTCAACATACAGTACCTCCGATTGTAAACCCTGATACAAATCCTGAGCTTATAGCATCTTCTGTACCTGTTACTCTGGGGGTACCAGCCCCTTAGGTTGCTTCTGTGCCAATTCAAGCTGATCCAAGTCAGTCTGGTGCTGGGGATGGTAATTACCATGATGTTCCTCCTCCTAACACTTCTAACCAGCCCACCAATTCTTAAACATCAGGGGATGCAAATGAGGCTGTGAAACTTCTGCGCACTCAGTTTGAGGCTTTCAAACAGAAGGATGGACTACAAAGATTGGGCATAAAGCAACCATATCCTACAGAGTGGAAGAAAGTTCCATTTCCTCCTAAGTATAAACTTCCAACCATTACGCTGTTTGATGGTAGCACTTATCCATGTTAGTACATCAATTATTTCAAAGTAATGACTGATCAATTACAGCCAAATAATGGTCTCCTTACCAGAGTGTTTATCGGTTGCTTAGCCGGTGCAGCATATGACTGGTATCGTAGCCTGCCTGATGGCTGTATCACTATTTTTGCTGTTTCAAGCAAATATTCTTTGAACGATTTTATGAGAGAGTCAACGACATGACGATGTCTGCCCTCATTAAAATTAAACGGAGGCACAATGAATCCACAGAGAGTTTCATTAAAAGATGCCAAGAGGCACTCAAAATGCCTTTAGGTACTCCATCTGTTGTAACAATAGACACTTGTAAATCAGACTTGTTGCCTATTATCAGTATATAGACGGGATCTACACAATTCCAGGATTGGCCTTCTTTTATTGTTAATGTAAAGGCGAAGTGAGTGCCAAAAAGTTGAAGCAGTTATGTGTCACGACCTGCACCCGTTTTTCGGATACGAGACGTGTCCAAGCCAGCCTACGCCGCAGAGTCGACGGTAGAACGCTGTCAAGCCCGCAAGAAACAAATACTCAAATATCACAATTGCTGCTCATTCACATTTCTAATTTATTACAATAGTTATATTTATATTAATGGAAAATACAAGTTTTACAATTAATGAAAATGACAACTACTATCTAGGTCGGCCTCAGCATACCCATGTCTTCCCAGTGCTAAGAGTGATCGCGGCTAAACCTAAAAAATATTGGTTTCCAGTCAGGAATGGAACAAGTACACAAACTGATGACAATGCAAAAATATAATAGAATTAACAAGACATGAAGATAGCATATGGAATATGAAAGCTAGTAAGAAAACTGATGACATAGCACGATAGAGAGTAAACAAGGAAAAACTAATAAAAGACATCTATCTAGGTGGTGTGAAATATCTGTTTCAACATGTGAACGGCTAGGGGGTAAATACGGCTCTCTGCACGTGTCGTGTACAGCTGCTATCGTTCAAGAATAGACTCATGGGAAAGTTCTGGGTAGTTCACATGTTTACTAAGATATTTCCCCTCCCGACTACTCTGTGTGACGAGCGTGTCAACAAGCAGCAAGATATATAAAGACATGAAATGAAAAGACTACTATGAATCGGAAAGCAATCAGAAAGTGCACTTGCCTGAGGTCCTTAGCTGGAGAAACAAATAACACTACCACTCGATGAGCCACAATCAGTCAACACATGTAGAAGTCTCCGGATGCTGAAATAAACAGTACCATTATTCTCAGAATAGTCAAATTAGCTAGGATTGCCTGTCCTTAAGTCCATTTCTGGATACAGGGCAAAACGGTAATTTGGACAAAAACGATGTCCGCCGTTGGACCCGCTTTGCACCGAAAAGTGTGCCACGGTCAATGGTCTCTAAAGTCGTCAAACTATATGTCTACGGATCCGGTTTTCCGATACGAACCCAATCGTATGTCCAAAGTTGGATTCCGGCGGGCCGTGCACAAAATCGCCCGTTTGTGGGGACCGTGGGGCCCACAAAACGTACGATTCAACTTGTCTCAGAATTGGACCAAACTTGGCATACAGGACCAAAAAACGATACGGTTTTGTCGGCGTAAGTTTTGTCTCGATCTAACGAGCGTGCACAAAGTAATTGGAGAATTTGCAAAGTGCACGATACGGTGAATTTTGACGGATACGTATCAAATTCGTCGCGCACACGCGACCAATTCGAATTCGTCAAAGCCCACACGACCACGAAGCCGTTACGCAGCTTTCGATGCCTTCGGTTTGCGACCACGTCGCCCGGAATGGCGGGACGCACGTCGTATCGATGGTTTTTCAAGTTTTCTAAACTGCTTTCAAAGTGGTTTTTGCTCAACTTCGAAAACTGATTTCTTTGTGCCTACTGTATAAAATCCGAAACTACAAAAGGGTCATGATCTCCTATAGGTTGGCTATAAGTCTGTTCAATTGGATTTTCCAATCGATCGCTGGATTGGCTGGAATCCGCCTTCCAAGTCAGGGGGTTGGGTCGGTTTTATGTCCTATTTTAGGACTGTTTTTCGTCGACTTCGTGTCGAATTTTCGACCAATCGATGGCAGTCATCTACAAACTTAAAGAACAAGTTTAAAGAGGGTTATATGAGGTTCATACCAGCGTTACGAATCGTAAAACGATTGCTCGAACTAGCGGGAAATCTATCGCGAAGTCGGTCCTTCCGACTGCTGCCGTTGCTGTTACACCTCATGCACGTGCGCGCTGGCTGTGCGCGCGTGGCCTCCGGCTGGCCGGCGGCGGCCCAAGCAGCGCGTGCCGCGTGGGGGTGCGCCCTGCGTCGGGGCTGTGGTCGCAATGGAGGTGGCGGCGTCAGGGGTTTAGGTCGAGGATGGAAGGGTTTCTTAACTCTCGGTTATGTATACCAAATTGTTTAAGTATACTTGGAGCTCTCGGTTTGGAGAACAACAAGTGGGGGGGCTGGCTGTGCGGAAAAGCAAGTGGTTTGGGGCTGCTTTGTTGAGTTTGGAAGTTTGCATGTGGCCTGGCTCATGGGCCTGGTCTTGCTCGAATAGAGCTTGGGGCTCGGTTTCGAGCTTTGGGGGGGCTGCTTCCAATTCTTCTTGTTTTTCTTTTCTTTTTCTTTTTCTTTTAGTCTACTATATTTATACATATATATGTATTTTATATATATATATATATATATATATATATATATACACTACACATATATTTATATATGTATATATATATTCATACCACCTATATAATTTATTATATATATACATACAAATACACCCACATATATAAATTCTTACACAAAATGTATATACACGCATATACGTATTTATTTATATTCCTACCCATATTTAATACAATATCGCTTATATATTCCTATATATTTCCTTATAACGATACATATCTATATATGTATCTCTATATTCATATTTACTTATACAATGTCCAAAATCTAAATAAAAACCCGATATGTTCTAATATAGGCTTATTTATATAACTACGAATATATATATATAATATATATATTATATATATATATATATATATATATATAACATTTATTGGACAAAATAATGTAACCTAATAATAATAACAATTATAATAATCTTGATGATAAATAATAATAATGATAGCAGTAGAAATAATAATAATAATGAGAATAATAACGAAATTCAATAATAATAGTGTATATATATACACCATTATATGCAGTCTAAAAATCTAAGATGCGCAAAGACTCATTTTATACCAATATCATTGAATATTAATTAAATAATGATATTCATAATATTTATTTAAGAATACTTAAATACTCATTGGATCATTAAACGGAATATGACACCCTCATACCAAACTACATCAATACGAAGGTCATAGGACGTCCCACATGGCTACATGGGCTTGGGCTCGGTACGGGTCCAGTCCGGGCGGTTTAGTACAACCGGGTCTCTTAAACATCAAATAATATAATTAAATAATTAATAAAACTTCGGCAAGGGTTAAGTCGCAACTTGGCCTGATTTCCTAGTTAGAGCAATCCTATGACTCGCCTTCCCCTACCATGGCTAAACACTAGTCAAAGCACGCTACCACTATCCGTGCCATGATTCTAGTCGTCTTGTACTTCAGAACTCAGCCATGGCTAAAATCATCTATAGTAATAATAAACTAAATAATTATTTACAAAAATTCTAAATCACTATTTAAAGAAAATAAAAAATAAAATATTTCAAAATTTCGGGAAGGGAGGCTACAAATCTACCCACCTTAAAAATAATTTCGTCTTCGAAATTCTAATCCATAACAATGCCAAAATTCAAACAAAAAAATTAAATAAAAATAAATCCCCTATTACCACAATATCCTCGAATTTTAATTTCTCAAAGTATTTATATCCTCCACCTACCATTTCGTAACTACGAATCATCGAGGACTCCTACCCACCTTTGGTCACACTACTCCCTCAATGGTATGTCTACCAGCTTCTTGCTAAAATGGGTATCTATTGCTTTTGGCCTCTATAGTCCTCCCCTACCTATCAAATAACCCACAATCTAGTAAACAATAAATTTACACAAGTAGGTAAAATATTTGTAAATTCTAATAAGTATGACCATTCGTCACTCTACAATAGGACATAAGGTATGGAGGAATAATTGAGGCAATTATGAAGTTTCAAGGGCGGTAGAGAGTTTCATGGTACAGATAGAAGGGAAATTTATGGACCCTTGACTTATCTGCTAGACTGGGTTACTCTGGTCTAGTCAATTGCTAAATCAAAAAAAATCCTTCGTATCTTGGAGGGTCGCTCAATCCGTGCAATATGGAAATTCCGTTACCGAAATTCTAAACAAGGTTCTAAAAGAACGAAATTTGAGAAATCAAGGTTGTGGTCTTAATGGGTCCTCTATTTGGACATCAGTTGTTGATTGGATGAACATGGTTCAATCTATATGGATTGGACAAGATCCTAATGATAAAACTCTTCCTACTAGATTAGGGTATCCTAGAATAGGTTTCTATCCAAGGGTTGAGCTAGTTGGCCGTCAGGTTGGTTAGCTAGGTTTATGAAGCCCAAAATGCACCTTCCGAGACTTTTGTGTTTAAGTAGCACATGAGGCCTCAATTGGGAGGCACACTAGTGGCATGTGGTAGTGGCCTTCGAGTAGATCACAACCATATTGGGTCGAAGGAAATGGGTCGAGGTTGAGTCTCTCATTGTAGTCGAAAAGTTTACCGGTTCTATGGTAAGGGTTATAGCTAGTTCTTTTAACCAAAAGTCGTACCGTAAAAATAGTGTACAAGGGGACGGGTTTGAGTGGGACATGATATACCTAGATGAAGGTGGACTCGTCTAGATCTTACATATGAAGTTTGTTGGGAGGTAACAGCTGACCTCGTGCTCTGAATACTAATGGCACGGCCGGGGACACAAAAAGATCTAAATGAAAAGTGGGAGTCCAAGGGCACTAATTATCAACCTAATGGAAAATTATCCTAATCAATCGGTAATCTTCGTATATCCCAAAATTTTAGAAGGCTTACAGTCTACCCACCTTAGAGGCTAGGATATGGTGGCAAGGTTCCTGTCACAGGGCTGGCCGATGGTAGCTACACTGTATATACAGCTCATAGCCATGAGAATACTCGTGTCTATCCATCAATTACGAGCTTTCGTCTTTCCAATCAGTGAAGGCAAAAACAATAAAGTTCAAGAGAGATGTTACTGGAGAGTTCAAGAGAGATTTACTGAACGCAATTACATGATTCAAGAGCGAATGTTTAATTCAAGAGGAATTATTAAGCAGTCGCGGATGAGATCCTAGGGCATCTACATCTCAATCCATGTAGGGTATTAGAAGAAAAGCGAACCAAATGTATCACGGTTGATCAGACCGTAACACAATGATTCTGATTAGACAATATGTTAGCGGGCGTCCCCAATAAACATGTGTCTTGAATCAAGCTCGATAAAAGAGTAAGCTTGCAAAAACTAGGCTGGCTGTAATAGCAGCATTGGTCAAGAGAGTCAAAATATAAGTAGGCGAGATTTTTAGAAAGAGGTACAATGGTTCGAGTTTTGAGAGAATCAAACCTTACCGGGTGCTCTTGCTTATATAGTCAACCTATTATCTTCTATCCTAAGGCTTTGGTCGATTAATGGGTTAGGGAACACTAAATTCTATATCTAGGTAAATCCTTGGTTCCGTGATTCAGATGTGATATGCTATAAGTACTCTATTCTATATTGGCAAAGGGTATCTAAGATCTAAAGAGGTCAACGAGAACATGGTTTTAGAAATGTTCCATAGGCTGTGATTCTTCGGGATGATTTCAATTATATGGGCTGTGCCTCGTTAGTGCGCTGCTGGCTGCAGTGAACCCATATCTCCACTCTCAGATAATTGACGACAGTGCGCTGCTCTAACCATTCCTTTAACTATATCCGTAAAATTTAGGGGCTTCTAGAGATCCAAACAGGTTGACTAAAAATGAAGTGTAGGTACTTGTCCTATCAGTCATAATACTTAAATAAAACATGAAGAAAATATCTAAGGACGAAAGCATACAACATTCTAGTATCTATCTCACATACATTTCAACGGTTGTGGGAAATCTTGAATCAATCTACCTTAAGATTCGCGTATGAATAACAGATTCAGAAATTATAATCTAACTTCTTACAACAAAAGAGAATTCAAAATAGACAATTCTATATGATTTATATTTAATAAAGCAACAGAAAAAATTAAACAGTTTATCAAAATTAACGCCAAATTTTGGCAAGTCTAACATACCAAGCGAATAGTATATCCACCTTAGATCACATTATTGTATCCAAAAGTAATAGTGTACCTATAGGGATCTAGCAAGCTATCTAAATTACATGGCCTATCTAATAACCTTAACTACCCCACGGTCAATTTAATAAGGACCCTTATCCTAGTCATTCTCTTAAATGATTTTATCCTAGTTTGTGAATAAGCATTTCCTGGTCGCAGGCTCGCAATATTGACTAGCGTACCATCACGAGTTTGCAATCTTTTGCGAAGACTGACCTGCATGGGCCACCACAAAACTTGTCACGACCCGCCCCGTTTTTTTCGGATATGAGACGTGTCCAAGCCAGCCTACGCCGCAGAGTCGACGGTAGAATGCTGTCAAGCCCGCAAGAAACAATACTCAATATCACAATTGCTGCTCATTCACATTTCTAATTTATACAACAGTTACAACATTTATAT
>JANAVB010029143.1:0-17617 GCA_029216955.1 Iris pallida | reverse complement strand
GAAGCCTGGACACGTGGTAGCGGAGAGTGTCAAGGCGTTGGGATTGTGTTATTGTGTGGAGCACCGGACCATAGTGTGGGGTCCTTGCCCTTTCAGAGTTGATTCAGCATCGACAGTATCTAGTCCCTCGGTTAGAGCACCAGCACCAGTACATCTCCAGTCCAACAGCAACAGCAGTTTCGTTCCCGAGGCCATTGCCGACTCAGGCCCAGACTTTCCAGAACAGAACCCGCGGCAGCAGTTTGCCTTAGCCCAGGCTCAGGTTCAGAATCGGCCGAGAGGTATATGTGTCCTTCATCTTGCTTTCTACCGTCATAATGCGGGGTGCATGACGTATTCATGTATCCTAATTACACGGTACATCCGGACCCGAGCCATATCCTAGGTCATTCGTAACGGTTATTGGTACCAACCTTTTCGTATGAGGAAAGGCCCGTGTCCCTGTTTGACCAAGGGGAGAGACCTCAAGCGCAAGACTATCAGTTTAGTTCATGTTGCTTGCGTTATCGCTCCTTGGGAGAGTCAAACGTGGGAGTGTGAGGATGATATCCGATCACGTTATCCCGACTTGTTTGATTCGTGAGGTATAATGTCTTTCTTATGCCTCATGCCTTCGATTCTTGCTTGAATAAGTGATTGTCTGCTAGTTATAGCTTATGTGTAATATAGCTTGTCATTGCTCCTCTAGCCTCTTGATTAAATTCGAGGACGGAATTCTTTTAAGGTGGGTAGAGTTATAATGCATGTGGTTCGTATTACGTATTTCTGGAATACGTGTACGTATTTATTCTTGTATGCATGATTTCCTTGCTTAATTTCCTCCCTGGGCTTGGTTATTCTTGGATTGGGTTGCTTGGTTCATTTTGGGATTGCTCTTGGTTCATCATGAACCAAGGGGTGAACCCCTACCTACCTACCACCACTCATATTTATTATCTATTCTTCTTCTCTCTCTTCATTAATCTTTTCTTCTTCTTCCATTTACTTCCTTACCTACCAGAGAGAGGGAGAGAGAGGTCTAGGCAAGTGCAACTTGCTTCATAGAGGAACTCTAATTTATTGCTTATTCTCTTCCTTACAGCATTTTGACTAACTTTAGAACTTGGCATTTTCACTTTCCATGGCTAGATTTGTAGATCTATATTTACCTTATTTTCGGATTTCTTAGGTTTTGATCTACTTAATCTTGTTATTTCTGTGTTTTGATGGTTCCATGTTGTAGAGAATCTCGTTCTACCCTATTTTGACCTATGGAAGTTTGGATTTGGGTTCCGGATGATGGAGTTATGGAGCTTGAGGACTTGGCTTCATGGTGTTCTTCTCAAAATTGGAGAAGAAGAACAGTACTTGACTTGACTGCATGAACATTTCATGCGGCAAGTGTTCCCTGAGCCGCATGGAGTTTTCTCCACTTGGCCGCATGTGCGCCCTTGTACTCTTCTGAGCCGCATAAATTATCTTAGCCGCATGAGCCCCCCCACTTGAATCGCAGCTGCATAGGCACGTGACCCCGCTTCCGCATAAGCTCCGCTCCTACCTGCGCCGCATGGACTCGATTGATTGAGCCGCATGGACTCGATTGACCTGAGCCGCATGGACTCAATTAATCGGGCCGCATGGATCCAATTGATTCCATGGTTTTGAACCCTGTGCTGTATGGATTCAATTGATCTCAGCCGCATAGGGTATGTACGTCCTCAGCCGCATGCGCCCTCGTCCCTTGGCCGCATGCGCCCCTGCTTATGTAGCCGCATGTGTGCCTGCTATATCGAGCCGCATGGATTTTCCCCTCAGCCGCATGAGGCCCAGTCATTTCCTGGCCGCATGGACTTCCAGCAATCCTGAGCCGCATGCGCCTTGGGCTTTCTTCTAGCCCATGAAGCCGCACGCCTGCTCCATGTTGAACCCAAACCCTTGGCCGCATGGAACCACTGATTCAACCGCATGGGCTGTTCTCTTCTAGCCGCATGAGATCATTCTGGCCGCATATGCCTTAGCCACATGGCTCTTCTATCGCCCTATATTGATATTTTATTAGATTTAACGTCCATTTTATATCCTTACGCCTTTTGTCCTGAACTTGATAATCACGAATTTACTTGATATGTTTGGAATTGATAATTGACATGACGTGATAGTGACCGTAGTGGTGCACTCCTGACATGATAACCTGACATGACCTGATAGTGGCCCGTCGTGGCGCACTCCTGACTAGTACACTTGATATGATAAACCTGACATGATTATCTCGAACAGCTGTTGCGACGGCTACTGACATGACATGACCTGTATAAGTAACCTGGACACCGTAGGCGATTGTGCTTGTACAAATAATCCAGTCCTGTCTTGCATCATATCTAGGAGGGGACTCCTGAGTACCACGGTCAGGAGTACCTACTGAAATGGACTAAGGTTAATGACTAGATTAATTCATTAGTCATGAAGAGATGTTCCCCAGTTACAGGCGATCCCGTTATCCGGCCGCTAATGATTGGACTTGTAGCCTGCCGACGAGTAGGGCACATTTCCAGCCCACTGTTATATGGGGCACCCACCATTGTCACTTAAATGATTGAACTCTATTGTCACTCTAATGTATTGAACTCTCTAAATTGTCACTATAATGTTTGCCTGGATAACCTGGATAGCTGCGGGCCTGTGACTACTTGGAGCATCTCATTGCATCTTGCTAGTAACTAGGATTGTGATAACCCTAGTTAGTCAATGTAGAAAGCCGTAGGCAATGATTGGCCGTGATTGCTTGGATGGAGTCTAGTCCAGTACAGTATTGTCTAGAATTGATTGTAAGATTGTACCAGAATGATTGAAGGATTGTCACTCGAATTGTCACTATAATGATTGTCACTCCAGATTGTTACTTGACCTGATTTCTTATATTTATCTTGCCGATAAATGGTGAGAGAAACCAAGTTCCATTCAGACGAAGGGTTACAACCCCGGTCCTTGTTTGGTTTACGGGTTGTAACCTGGCTATCTGAATAGTCCCATGGTTATCTCATCGTATATCATCCTGTCATGCTTTCTTTCATATGTCCTGTCTTTTAGTGATTCTATACAAGATTGTCTTTTATAATTATCCAACTTTTTCTTAACTACTGTCTCTTATTATGTAATTATATTCTTGTGCTAACTTGCTGGTTTTAGTTCCTAAGTGAAGCCTCCTTTGTGGCACTTGCTCTTTCTGGGGTCTGACCCAGCTGGTTTTGTAGGCCAGATACCGGAGCAGCACCAAAGGATCTCCCTGCTTTCCAGCCGATGGTGGTCACCAGGCATAACCAGGGCATCGAGTGGGTTTCCTTTGTTCCCACTGTAATATTGTAAATTATTCTTTTGAGGCGTTTAGCCGACGAGCAAGTGTTAGCTCGATTGTACTTACTTACTGTCTGCCTACGGGCTGCAACATGATTGACAAGCCCCGGGGGTTGATCATGTATGACTGAACTCTTGCTAGTCCTCATTTTGTAACGACTAGCTTCATGATCATCTGGATATGTAATGTTTGGGACGCCTTACAATTATATATTTGGTGATCTGATATCTTGTGACTATTATTAGTTGGTTAAGATTGAGACAATAGCTATTTATGACCTTAAGAGACTGATGGATTGTAGTGAAACCCTCACATATTAGACAGCCGTGACCGTATAGCGGTATGGATTCATTCCGTTATACGTAGCTGGCTATGTCTGTCCCCGCTCTCCAGTATTCTGGTTCTGGGGCGTGCATGGTTTAAGTGGTGGCCCATGCAGGTCTTGTTAAATCAAGATGTGTGAGGGTTTACCGAATAGATGTCTCAATCAGTACTCGTCCTTGATCTCTGCTCGTATCCTCTTGATTCCTGAAATTCTTGTCCTGATCACATGCTTGTAATCATTGATCTGTCCTGGTCCTTCCTTATTGTTCCCATGTCGTCTTCTTCAGCGGCATTGAACCTGGACCTGCCGATCAGCAAGGCGGATCACCCGTGGACCAGCAGCAACCAGAAGATCAGGCCCAGCACTCAGAAGCAGCCTCCCGAGTCGTACCTACTGGAGGAGAGCCGCCAGTTCAGCCAGTCCAGCCTGCAGATCCTGATGATGGCACTTTGGTGGGTCTCATCAGATCATTGTTAGCTTCCCAAGATCGTAGAGGCGATGCCTTGCACCAGGCAGTGGAAGATGCTCTGAATAGAAGTGGCCCTCGAGGGAACAGTGCGGTCAACAGTTTCAAGTGCCTGAACCCTCCCTTCTTCGATGGCAGCGAGGATGTCATTGCTGCCGATGCTTGGCTACAGGATATAGAGGTGATTCTCGAAGCCGCGAGATTTAGAAGACGAGAAAGTGGCTGTGGTGCGCCTACAGTTATTAGATCTAGCCCACAGTTGGTGGGCCGCACAAGCAGTGGGATTGGCAACACCTGTCCCCTGGGAAGTGTTCAGCGAAAAGTTCTAGACCAAGTATTATGACAGTGGCTCGATATGACTTGCAGACCAGGTTCAGTAATCTTAAGCAGATGGGGAGGACGGTCGACGGATATGCGGCCGAGTTTTCCAGACTCAGTCGGTTTGCTCCCACCTTGGTGGCAACCGAGTTTGACAGAGCGCAGAGGTTCCAGCAGGGACTTCACCAGGAGATTATATTGGCAGTAGAACAGTTCGAGCATCAGACCTATGATGCGGTGTTGCGAGCAGCAAGGAGGCACGAGTATACCTCCCAGAGAATAGTGGACAGGACCGGAGGTCGAAGCGGTCCCACCGTCAAATGAATCAGTCTTCAGCACCGGCCCCGGCAGCTAGGGCTTTGACTATTGGAACTCCGAGGCAAGCAACCTCAGTTACGTCGGTCCAGTACTCGACCCGACGTACCCTCAGCAGAAACAGAAGCAAGCACAGTCTTCCGCCGCAGGCTGTTCTTATTGTGGGAAGCCTGGACACGTGGTAGCGGAGTGTCGCAAGGCGTTGGGATTGTGTTTATTGTGTGGAGCACCGGACCATAGTGTGGGGTCCTGCCCTTTCAGAGTTGATTCAGCATCGACAGTATCTAGTCCCTCGGTTAGAGCACCAGCACCAGTACCAGCTCCAGTCCAGCAGCAACAGTAGTTTCGTTCCCGAGGCCATTGTCGACTCAGGCCCAGACTTTCCAGTAACAGAACCCGCGGCAGTTTGCCTTAGCCCAGGCTCAGGTTCAGAAGCGGCCGAGAGGTATATGTCCTCTCATCTTGCTTTTCTACCGCCATTATGCGGGGTGCATAACGTATTTCATGTATCCTAATTACAACGGTACATCCCGGACCCGAGCCATATCCTAGGTCATTCGAAACGGTTATTGGTACCAACCTTTTCGTATGAGAAAGGCCCGTGTCCCTGTTTGACCAAGGGGAGAGACCTCAAGCGCAAGACTATCAGTTTAGTTCATGTTGCTTGAGTTCATCGCTCCTTGGGAGAGTCAAACGTGGGAGTGTGAGGATGATATCCGATCACGTTATCCCGACTTGTTTGACTCGTGAGGTATAATGTCTTTCTTATGCCTCATGCCTTCGATTCCTTGCTTGAATGAGTGATTGTCTCTAGTTATAGCTTGCAGTGATTAATGTAGCTTGTCATTGCTCCTCTAGCCTCTTGATTAAATTCCGAGGACGAAATTCTTTTAAGGTGGGTAGAGTTATAATGTATGTGGTTCGTATTACGTATTTCTGGAATACGTGTACGTATTTATTCTTGTATTGCATGATTTTCTTGCTTAATTTCCTCCCTGGGCTTGGTTTATTCTTGGATTGGGTTGGCTTGGTTCGGTTTGGATTGCTCTTGGTTCATCATGAACCAAGGGGTGAACCCCCTACCTACCACCACCACTCATATTTATTACTTCTTCTCTCTCTTATTAATCTTTTCTTCTTCTTCCATTTACTTCCTTACCTACCAGAGAGGGAGAGAGAGGTCTAGGCAAGTGCAACTTGCTTCATGGAGGAACTCTAATTTTATTGCTTCATTCTCTTCCTTACAGCATTTTGACTAACTTTAGAACTTGGCATTTTCACTTTCCATGGCTAGATTCTTAGATCTATATTTACCTTATTTTTGGATTTCTTGGATTTTGATCTACTTAATCTTTTATTTCTGTGTTTGATGGTTCCATGTTGTAGAGAATCTCGTTCTACCCCATTTTGACCTATGGAAGTTCGGATTTGGGTTTCGGATGATGGAGTTATGGAGCTTGAGGACTTGGCTCTCATGGTGTTCTTCTTCTCAGAAATTGGAGAAGAAGAACAGTACTTGACTTGACCGCATGAACATTTCATGCGACAAGTGTTCCCTGAGCCGCATGGACTTTTCTCCACTTGGCCGCATATGCGCCCTTGTACTCTTCTGAGCCGCATAAATTATCTTAGCCGCATGAGCCCCCCCCACTTGAGTCACAGCCGCATAGGCGCGTGACCCCGCTTCCGCATAACTCCGCTCCTACCTGCGCCGCATGGACTCGATTGATTGAGCCGCATGGACTCGATTGACCTGAGCCGCATGGACTCAATTAATCGGGCCGCATGGATCCAATTGATTCCAGCCGTATGGGTTTTGAACCCTGCTGTATGGATTCGATTGATCTCAGCCGCATGGGGCCATGTACGTCCTCAGCCGCATGTGCCCTCGTCCCCTTGGTCGTATGCGCCCCTGCTTATGTAGCCGCATGTGTGCCCGCTATATCGAGCCGCATGGATTTCCCTCCCCTCAGCGCATGAGGCCCAGTCATTTCCTGGCCGCATGGACTTCCAGCAACCCTGAGCCGCATGCGCCTTGGGCTTTCTTCTAGCCGCATGAAGCCGCGCGTCTGCTCCATGTTGAACCCAAACCCTTGGCCGCATGGAACCACTGATTCAGCCCATGGGCTGTTCTCTTCTAGCCGTATGAGATCATTCCTGGCGCATATGCCTTAGCCGCATGGCTCTTCTATCGCCCTGTATATTGATATTTTATTAGATATTTAACGTCCATTTTATATCCTTACGCCTTTTGTCCTGAACTTGATAATCACGAATTACTTGATATGTTTGGAATTGATAATTGAGCATGACGTGATAGTGACCCGTAGTGGTGCACTCCTGACATGATAACCTGACATGACCTGATAGTGGTCCGTCGTTGCGTACTCCTGACTAGTACACTTGATATGATAAATCTGACATGATTATCTCGAACAGCTGTTGCGACGGCTACCTGACATGACATGACCTGTATAAGTAACCTGGACACCGTGGCGATTGTGCTTGTACAAATAATCCAGTCCTGTCTTGCATCATGTCTAGGAGGGGACTCCTGAGTACCACGGTCAGGAGTACCTACTGAAATGGACTAAGGTTAATGACTAGATTAATTCATTAGTCATGAAGAGATGTTCCCCAGTTACAGCGATCCCGTTATCCCGGCCGCTAATGATTGGACTTGTAGCCTGTCGACGAGTAGGGCACATTTCAGCCCACTATTATGTGGGGCACCCACCATTGTCACTTAAATGATTGAACTCTATTGTCACTCTAATGTATTGAACTCTCTAAATTATCACTATAATGTTCGCCTGGATAACCTGGATAGCTGCAGGGCCTGTGACTACTTGGAGCATCTCATTGCATCTTGCTAGTAACTAGGATTATGATAACCCTAGTTAGTCAATGTAGAAAGCCGTAGGCAATAATTGGCCATGATTGCTTGGATGGAGTCTAGTCTAGTACAGTATTGTCTAGAATTGATTGATTGTAAGATTGTACCAGAATGATTGAAGGATTGTCACTCCGGATTGTCACTATAATGATTGTCACTCCAGATTGTTACTTGACCTGATTTCTTATATTTATCTTGCCGATAAATGGTGAGAGAAACCAAGTTCCGTTCAGACGAAGGGTTACAACCCCGGTCCTTGTTTGGTTTACGGGTTGTAACCTGGCTATCTGAATAGTCCCATGGTTATCTCATCGTATATCATCCTGTCATGCTTTCTTTTCATATGTCCTGTCTTTTAGTGATTCTATACAAGATTGTCTTTTATAATTGCCCATCATGCTTTTTCTTAACTAGTCTCTTATTATGTAATTATATTCTTGTGCTAACTTGCTGGTTTTAGTTCCTAATGAAGCCTCCTTTGTGGTACTTGCTCTTTCTGGGGTCTGACCCAGCTGGTTTTGTATGGCCAGATACCGGAGCAGCACCAAAGGATCTCCCTGCTTTCCAGCCCGATGGTGGTCACCAGGCATAACCAGGGCATCGAGTGGGTTTCCTTTGTTCTCCCACTGTAATATTATAAATTATTCTTTTGAGGCGTTTAGCCGACGAGCAAGTGTTAGCTCGATTGTACTTACTTACTGTCTGCCTATGGGCTGCAACATGATTGACAAGCCCCGGGTTGATCATGTATGACTGAACTCTTGCTAGTCCTCACATTTTGTAACGACTAGCTTCATGATCATCTGGATATGTAATGTTTGGGACGCCTTACAATTGTATATTGGTGATCTGATATCTTGTGACTATTATTAGTTGGTTAAGATTGAGAACATAGGCTATTTATGACCTTAAGAGACTGATGGATTGTAGAGAAACCCTCACATATCTAGACAGTCGTGACCGTATAGCGGTGGATTCCATTCCGTTATACGTAGCTGGCTATGTCTGCCCCCGCTCTCCAGTATTCTGGTTCTGGGGCGTGACAGGATTGTTCATTGAGAAACCACTCCCAATAGGTATATCACTCTAACCATGTCTCTTTGATTCAAATTTTGGTATTGACCCATAGAAACTCACCCATGTGTAGGGATAACCCTTAGGAATAGTTTTGAGGCTCTATTGAGTCCTCATTTGAAACTTTGGATAGGTTTTGTGCCACTCTTGGAAGAAATCCGAGGGTAACACACCAAGTGTTTGTAGGAATGTCCCATAGTCTAAAATAGACTTGTGGGTAGTGTTTGAGACTAGTTTTGTGTCCACAATGGGATACCAATAGGTTGTGTTGTTGTATTAGGACGCGGAGCCAATTTGGAGATTTTAAGACCCAACACATATGTGCACTCACCCACTTCTCATAATCCTTTGCCAGTTAGCCTAGTGGCTCACAATCTGTGTGTGTCGCAATACATACAGTTATTTTCATATGTGCATGGGTATTAGGGTCATGTACATTGTATATGTATATACCTATGATCCTCTTTATGTAAATACATGCTTATATATATGTATCTTATATAATGTGTATAGGTATATAGCTATTTTTATGGTATCCTATATATATGACTTCAGTAGACTAGTGAATGTGTATGTAACTTAAATATATTGTATAGATAAGTATGTATGAGTTTGCAGGGAGTTCAGAAAGGAGATAAGCAGTGAGAGGAATGGGGTTTTGGGTGGTCTGTAGTGAGTGTATAGTGGAGAGATCAATCTCTCGACCAATGCAAGGCCTGTGCCATTGCACAGTGCCAATGCAAGGTTGACTGATTCAGTAAAGTAGGGTTTGGAGGAAAATGCAACAAGGCAATTAGAGTCGCAACAGTAGTAGGGAGTTAGAAGGAGAGAGTGATTTAGTTCTTGGTTGACTTGGGTATTGCTACTTTGTGCCCTTCCACCTATTCAGATGCCAATATGGGCTAGGCATGTATAGGTTGCATTGGGATAGCAGGGTGAAGCAACCAGGGTCTTATACAGATGCACTTCACTAAAGATAGGGTATTGGGTTTGAAGTTACAGGCCATTAGGTACTTGTGCAGGCCAGTAGGACTAGAGGTGGTAAGGGAGTATAGGGGTTTCTTGTGCCATAGTTTCAGGGGATCTCTGCCTGTTTAGGCCCTGCCTATACAGAGTGGAACAGCCACATATAAACAGGTTATGTATGGAGTATATGGCTGTTAACATATAGGAGTGTCATGGGGTTAGCTTTAGCTATTAGATATAACAGAGAACAAGGGATTAGAAGAATAGAGGCATCAATAGAGAGCTGTTCACTCTACCATTCGCGGGGCTAAAGCAGAAGGGAAGAATGGGGGCAAGGGATTTGAATTAGAGGAGGATCAATTGGGTTTAAGTGCAACCCAATCTAGACTGAGCTAAGGGTGAATAATATTCGAACTGATACCTTGTATCAGATATCAACTGATATGATATCAGTTGCTTTTTGGGCTAATATAGGTTAAGGGTTTGAGTATCAGTGTTAGAAGGGGATCTAATGTATCAGTAAGTAGAATGTGTGTCCAGGAATTGGATTTTAGTTGAAGCAGTTGTTAGGGGCAGATGTATACAAATGTGGATATAGTGGCTATAGTGTAGTATAGAAGGGGAACCCAACAGCAGTTGGAATAATTTGAAAGGAATGTTAGTGCAAATGTAATTGGTAGATAGATAGAAAATTAGATAGATAAATAGATGGAGATGAATATGAAGGGAGTGCAGATGAGTGTCTTGCTGCCCTCGGCAGCAGCAGTAGGGAGAGCCCTGTACAGCAGGGCAGTGCTTTTAGGCTTGCATATGAGTGCAGGGCCTTGAGGGGCAGGCACCTAGGGGTTCCGGCAAATGGTAGGACATTACAACAGCAGGGGTTTAGGGTATCAGACATTGGGGTTTTAGAGTTCAGTTTGGACTGAACTAAGGGAGCAAGGGCTCTTTTTGGAATGGGTTGGATGTTGCCTAAGCAATAGATGAAGTGTATGGGTTAGAACTCATATGTAGGTAAGTGAGTGTAAGGTATCAGTGGTAGGTTGGTGACGGGTTTATGGTGGAGTAATATTAGTTTAAGAGTGTAGTATAGGCAATGTAAGGTAATGAGGATTACCTGGAGAGTATGAGTAATAGGAAATTGGAGGTTTGTGTGGGAAATAGAAGTAGCAGCAGTGACAGGGGTCTCCATAGGGTTTTGTAGATAAATTATTTATGGATGTGTGTATAGTCATAGATGGAAGGATATATACATAAATAGATGGACACTTAGATGAATAAGAAGGGATGCTGGGATGGGAGTTCAGAGTCCTTGGACAGGACTGAGCTTGAGGGTTAAAGTTCAGTATAGATTGAACTAAACTGTCATAAGGGTAACCTAGATATAGGTAGTCTAGGTATATCCTAGATTTTGATATATGTTTTGGTCTTAGAAATCAAGTACAGGTAGTGGTGATATATAGGGTAACTAAGTGTCTAGAATAGAGATTAGATATCTTAGAAATTAGTGTCCATAGATAGTTGGTATCTTGAGATACCTATAGTAGTATCTTAGGATATCTTGAGGGTTACCTAATAAGGGTAAGGTATTAGCTAAGGTATGGTGTATATCCTAAGATAGCTAAGGTAATGAGATTTACCTACTAGGATATGGTATTACCCAGGTAATTAAGGTATAGATATTAAGGTTTTGTTATCTAATAACTTAGGGTAGATAGTAGATACTAGATATCTAAGGTATTGGTAAGGTAATGGGAATTACCTATAGCCTAAGGGTGGGATATTATTAAGGTTATTAGTTACCTAGACTAAGGTATTGGTATTGGGATACCAATAGGGCTAAGGTATATGTTATCTTGGTAGGTAATGACTAGGAATATGATATTTGACTTAGATTTAACCTTGTTTGACCCGGTTGACTATTTTGACTGAAAGTCAAAGTAGAGTCAACATCTGAGCGAGATTGGACTAGGAGTTGACCAGAGTTGACCAGTTGACCAAATGTCAACGGTGGGTTAACCATTGACCTAGTTTGACTTAGTATGACTTAGTTTGACTTAATGACCTAGATTGCATAGCATATACTAGAAATCATGCCATACACTATTAAACCCTAATTAAACTCATGTATATCCCATCTTTAGGTCTGTGACTTCACTCTGAGCCAGATTACACTATTGACATATTTCCATCGGATCTCAGGCGAGTATATTCTCTGATAATAATTTTGTTTTATGATATCGTCTATGTTTTCTGTATTTAGAGTAGATATTCTTGTTCTCTTATCACATTGTTCACACGGATTGGTATTAGTCTGGATCCCGTCAGGAGATGTTATTCCTTTTTATCTTGGTATATCTTGTACAAGTCCTTTGTAGTTCTTGTGCAGTATATGGATACCGATTCTCGAGGAGACTTGCTCCCTTCTCGTAGAATCTCGTGTCGTAACGTGTCTTGTTTGGATCCACTCTACCAGTTGGGGGCGAGTATTAGTGTAGATGTGTGGTCATTATCCGCCTTATTTATTCTTGTAGACCTTGTGAATGCTAATCCTACACTCCACGTATGATTGGCTAGATCATTAGACCTTGTTCAGACCCAAGCCGGCCATATATTGAAGCTAGTACTCACACACCTAGATAGATGATTCTTGATTCTTGTACATGCCATGATCAGTTTTACTTGTCCTTATTCTAGCTCTAGTTTACAGCTTACCTTGCCATGATACTTACATGTACATTTCCATTACTCCTATACATAATATACACTATTCTCTTGTTTTACATTCATTTATAATCTTGATATGCCTTACCATGATTCATGTACGTACCACTTTACCTTGTATATTCTCTCTATTTACTGCTACATTTTTAATATCGTCTAACTAGAACTGTTATTTGAGATTTGTGCTTGTTCCATCCTGACTGGATATGTTGATAAAATTTTAGATTATGGTGAGGAGGAGTGTCCTACTTACTACGGTCCCCATGACGTAGTTGGCATTGATTTGAAGACCTTAGTCCATCAGGGTTAGTTCTAGCTGATGAGACTCTAGTTATTGCTTAGTAGATTAGTTTATTACTGGACTTTGTCTCCAGATTTACCTTTAGCTTATTATTATTTTGTTAGCATTTGTAATTGAGATTGTTGAATCTGAGACTTTGGACTTGTATTATTCTGTGTTGGACTTTTAGAATGATATTTTCATATCTTGTTGTCTTTATCTTTCAGTGTCATCTTTTCTTCTTAGAATTTGTGGTTGAGTATATTATATTGTCATTGCTTGTCCTCCGTTCGGAGTTGACCATTCTCGACAGGTTTTGATATTTTAACTGTTGTTAGATAGTAGACCTAGACAGCGTTCTACGTCATTTCTGCGGCGTAGGCTGGGGCGCTGTTACGCACTCGTACCCTTATCCCGGGTGCGGATCATGACAATACATGTCTATTTCCAACTGGTCCTCCTGAACTTTAGTGAGATCAATACTTCAACTAATGAAAAGAATGAACTGAATTTTTCATATATCTGATCAGATAAATATCCAAAATACTTTAATACATAAATATCCAAAGCCAAATAGTACCCAAATACATAAAATACAAACTTCTATTATATTGTCGTATTCTTAATTAAGATAACACCCATATGAGCAGTATACTCATGAAAGATCTTGGGTGATAATACTTTTGTGAGCGGGTCCGCTAATATGGAGTTTCTCCTAATATATTATATGGACAAACTATTATGAATTCTTTCCTTCACAACTAAAAACTTTATACCAATATCCTTTGACTTATACAAGTTCATGTTGTTATTGGAATACAGTACTGCTGATTTATTGTCACACCATAATTTGAGTAATCTTTCAACACCCTCGTGTAGGCACAACCTTGTGACAAAATTTTGCAACTGTATTCCCTAAATGGATGCCTCACAGCATGCTATAAACCTTGCTGCCATGAGAAAGAAGTTATGAGTGTCTGTTTGACACTAATCCAAAATATCTCCACCAGTCTACAGGTAAACATAACCCGATGTGGATCTCCTGTTGTGTTGGCATCCAGCAAAATCGAAGTCGGAATACCTTATGATCACCAGAATTATCGATCTCCTACAAAGAGCATATAATTCCTTGTTCTCTATTAATAATTATGTAGTTTGGCTGCTACCCAATGATCTATCCATATTTTCTTAAATATATGCCTAACTTTCCAGCTATGTGCGCAATATCCGGACGCATACTTGAGCATACATTAGACTCCCTACAAGTGATTATGAACAAAAAATCTACTACATTTCCTTAATTTTATGGCTATTCTTTGGACACTTGATTGAGACTGAACTTGTCTCCTTTAGCGACATGTGTCATCGGGTTTGCATTAAGTACTTTAATTGATATACAAAACCAGAAAAATATATCTACTCCCACTGAACTTATGATACTCACAATCTTCAACAGTGTTTATCTCAAAAGCAAACGAGATAATCACTTAGTGAAACTTGAAGTACCTTTGACGAGAAGTCTGATTGAGTCCATAAATAGATTTTGTCAGTTTGCAAACCATATTCTTTAGGTCTTCTGACACAAAGTTTCCTGGTTGCACCATATAGATTATTTCGTCAATGTTATAATTGAGAAACGCCATTTTGATATCCATTGGATGTAACTCAAGATCAAAATGTGCAACAAGTGCTATGATTGTTTTAAAAGTGTCTTCAAAGAAATCGAAGAGAAAGTCTCCTTAAAATCAATCCCGGTTTCGGGTTACCTAGCTGCTGTTGGAATTATTTGTGATGCATGCATTGTTGGTTTAGGTTTCTTGTATAAATTGTTGCTTGGGTTCTCCTTCCTATACTTGTTGTGGGATATTGGTTTAGGTTTTCCATATTATACATGTTGGGTTGGAAAAGATTTCTTTATTGTAGGAATGTTTTGCTATTTGGATTAAAATTGTTGGTTGGGTATCTATTATGCATGATGGGTTTAACTTGGTACTGTGGGTGTTTTTGTTGGGAGCTTTTAGATATAAATCACATGCGGGTATATATTAGTTGGGAGTATTTCTATTTCGGGAATGACATCTCCATTAGCATGTCTGCATCGTTGATTTTGGGACTACGTCCACTATGCCATGCCTAGATGTTTTGCTTTACTTGTCGGTTTCGGTTTTTATTAGAGTACTCTGATACTCTCGGTTTTTCGATATAAATCACAGACTCTAAAATTGACATACTCTAAAAGTGAGGGTTTTGCTTTCTTTTTCAGGGTTTTGCTATACGTACATGTGCTATGGACAGTCTTCATGTGACCAAGTTGAAGCGTTATAAGTGTGCTTCTTCGCTACAGTATCTGTGAGATTTTTGATGTCGATAGTTTTGATGTAGCTAAAGTGTACTCTATATTGGATACTCTATATATTTTGAGAAGATGTATATAATGAAATGGAGAAATGTAGAATGGTAGCTAAAATATCCTATTTTGAGACAATAAAATGGAGAATGGTAATTTATATTACATTTCAATGCTTTGTTGTGAATATGGTTCAAAGTGGTTGTTTTCGAATTGAATTGAGCAGTGTTTGGAATGTTATGCAGTATAGAGCGTCATAAATGTGATACAACGACCATATACAGCGGTTTTTCATAACTATCCATAATGCTTTGAAAATAAAACGTAGCAGAAATTCAATCTATTAATGACAGTTTTGGATGAATTGTCTATAACGCTTTTAAAAACATTTATAACACCCGATTTCATAACGCTTGGACTGAGAAAAAAAAGCGTTATGGTTTGCAATTAATGACGCTTTTTAGCCGTCATTAAAAGGTATTTTTGTTGTAGTGAATATAGCTGAATTCGCGCTCTGAGACGTGATCTTCCAATACTAGAGGGCAGAGGGTCTAACGGTACGACTTGTTTCAAACCTAACTGTCGCAAGACACGATCAGCGGGATGAAACATAATATATGAATTGTACATGACATAATATCTATGTCTACTACTCTCAACAATATCATCTATCACCTCCTGCGGGCACAATTGAGGAATCCAGTTTACCTATGTCACATTAAAATTTATAGTTCATATTGTATCGACAAAGCTAAAAGTGAAATGTAATTAAGATAAAATATTTACCTCGGGGGCGACTATTGTATCGAAATTGTTTCAATAAATGGATACCACTTTTGTAAGACAGTGAGCGGTATCCGTATTGTCGGAGTTCCATCTAACTCCTGTCGGAAAGATCCGTTGGCCTAGTGGGATGCGGCTAAGTGGTCGGCCGATAAAAAATGTTCATATGACCATAGTTGCAGATCAAAAATATTTGCGGTATAAAAATATGTATAATAGACATAAAAAATTCACTCGATTTGTCAATTGTACCTGTATGAGAGTAACACAGCCAGAGATACCCTGATGCAAACTTTTCCCTTCTATAAAAGAAACAAAAGTAGTCATCGCACTGTAAAGATAGGCCAAGACTGCTGCACCCCAGGAATATGATGTACGACGGCCCAAGTTTTCAAAAAATGGTAGCAAATAAGCGGAAACCTTGTTTACCGACCCATCAGGAAATAAAAACACCCACAGAGGCTTAATAAGTAGGCTCTGGTGCAGCATATTACCTAAAAATGATAACATTTGTTGGTATTAAATTAGAATATTACAATTCAAGTGTACAAAATATGTATGACGTACCCGCGCGTCATCTGGAGTAACATGCCGGAGCTGATGTGATCAATATGCTGAAATTGGCACGAAGCCAAGTAAGCTTGATACCAGCACTGCGACCTTGATCTGGTGCTGGATCACGTCCTAGATACTTCCTGATGAGGTCCCCCACATGTGCACTCTCATCAAAATAGACAGGGGTATCGTTGATCGATAACCCCAAGATCATCGCCACGTCAGCCAAGGTGATCGTAATCTCACCCACCAAAAACTAGAATGTGTTTCGTACCGGCCACCACCGCTCGACCAGACTCAAAATAAGATCCCTATCGTGACGTCTGAGACGAACTGCGTCGACGTAGGAAAATCCAAATGAGTCCACCAGTTGTTTTTGGAGAAATAATAACTCCCAACCGTTACGCCATTACCCATGCTCACGTAGCCTAACGTCTGGAGGATAGTCATATAACTGTAAAATATTTTTGGTTAATTCGTGAATATTTTTATTCTAAGAGGCATAATTTATTCAGCAGGAAATTACCGATCCTGAGAATACACGGTCAGAAATGTGTGACTGTCGCACCTGCTCGATAGTCAGTGTGGTGTGTCCACCAGGAATACGTTCATCATTTTTTGTTTCATTCTGAAATATGTCACAAATATTTTTACAAATATTCTACTAATTTTCGTAATTAAAAATATGTCACCAATACATATTTTTACATTATTACTACAAATATTTTTACAAATATTCTACTACAATTATTTCTACAAATATTTCTAATAATTTCTACAAATTAATTTCTACAATTTTTCGTAATAATTTCTACAAATATTTTCAATAATTTCTACAAAATTAATTTCTACAAGTTTTCGTAATAATTCCTACAAATTAATTTCTATAAATATTTCTAATAATTTCTACAATTTAATTTCTACATAATTTCTACATAATTCCTACAAATTAATTTCTACATAATTTCTACAAGTTTTTATAATAATTCCTAAAAATTAATTTCTACAAATATTTCTAATAATTTCTACATAATTCCTACAAATTAATTTTTACTACATAATTTCTACATAATTCCTACAAATTCCTACATATTTTTACATAATTTTTACTACATAATTTTTACATAATTCCTAAATATTTTCTACATAATTTTTGGCAAAAAAATATATTTCTACATAATTTTACTACATAATTCCTACAAATTAATTTCTACAAATATTTATAATAATTTCTACAAAT
>JANAVB010029142.1:22500-85412 GCA_029216955.1 Iris pallida | reverse complement strand
TTTCAGAAATTCGAATTAGTAGATACTAATAATTCGTTTAGTTATTTAATGATAAAAAAATACAATAAAACATTATAAAAATTAAAAATAAGCAGAAAATATATGGGGTTTACAATAATCGTAGCTCACTAAATCTCATCCACAAAATAAAAGAATAAAGATATTATAAAATCAAATATAAATTGTCATTGTACAAGTCGATGGGTGGAGATAAATCCAATACCAAGCATTTTAAATGAGAAGTAATAAATAACAAACGAAAGAATTTGTCATATCATCAAAGGACGATCCAAGAGTAAGTTAACTTCGATAGAAAAGAGAAGATCACGATCGTGGTTAGTACTCCTACGAAAAGTCATGAACACATACGATTAGAGAGATCAACAGGTCCTTAGAGAACGTAACAAGATACAGAAAAATATGCCATATAAACTGAATATAGAACATGTCACAAAGTCAGTGAAAAGAGTAAAATAATCCAAACCATAACAAATCCTAGTATCCCATCATCGAAACAGTGGACCCTGTATCCAAACAAGGACAAGGAGTGGCATACTATTCCGTGATGTGACACTGTCTTATGCCATGATTGGAACGGAGTGTGATAAGACATACTAAGGTCACCTAACCATTCTACTATTTACATGCAGTTAAAAATGACCTTCAACGCATGGGCACTCTGGCTATATAGGATTGGCATAGTCCCCTCTCTAGGCACTAGGGGCCCCAAAGCATGACGTTCCCTCGAACGTCATAGGCCAGCATGAACAATAAAGGGGTAGTCATGTCCGTTATCTCAAACGAAGCTTCCGGCTATAAAAAGGAAGTGCATACTTGGCCAATATGCTAAGGAACTGTCCTCCCCATCCTATGCAACTATCTATGTCGTATCTACGACATTGTACCTCTAGCAACTCCTAAGTCTTTTAGATGCATCTATATTAGCAGTTATACCTAAAGCACGTCCTCTACGTACGGGACATCAGCCAATACACAAGTCCGGAGACTATGCTACTCACACTCACACGCGTCTCGTGGCATATCTATGTCAAAGTTTATGAAATGCTTACTAAACAAGAGGTAGTCCCTTAACTCTAGGTCCATATGCAAAAGATAAGCAACAAAAATATGACTAACCCTTTGCAACATGTATAACTGGAAGTACAGTAAAGTAAACCACAAACAGTAAACAGAGATGCACTGGATGAACAGAAAATAAACAATAATAAATATACAGTAACTAAACAGTAGAGATGCAGAATATTTATAAGTAATAAATATTTATATGGAAAGGTATCTTCCTGGTAGTGGTGCTTAGTGTGGTGTGATGATCATGATGGCACATAATTGATTTTGGTGTTAAAATTTTACAAGATAGCCTCATATGGTGGGACAGACTGTTCCATCGAGACTAGAATAATACAATTAGCTACCATTAACATCAGGAAGTCAAATTTCGTAAGAGAATGGGAGATATGATGAGTCATGGTCAACAAATGATAATCGATGGGATTGGTGCAAAAATAATACATATACTAGTTTAGAAAAATATTTATAATACTTAAAAACTATATTTTATTATCCCAAAATATTTTAGATAATTAAATACTTGAAAAATCAAAAATAATTTTTCGGCTTAACTCTAGGTTGTCAATATAGAATTTTTCAGGTAGAAAACTAAATTTTTGTTAGTCAAAATATTTAAAATAAATATATAAAATCATGGAAAAATAATTTAGGGCTAAACTGAGTTTTTGTCAAAGATAATTTTTAAGGAAAAAACTAAATTTTAAATGGATATAAAATATTATTATAATATTTATAAGTCAACAACTATATTTTATCTAGATAAAAATAATATAATCTATTTAGTATTTGAAATCAAAATTTGAAATTAACATTAGGCCAAGTCAAATAATAAATATAATAATAATTCTATTTGTAAAAAGCCATATATAAATTATATAAAACTTTACTAGAACATAGTCCAAAGCATAAAGCCCGGGAAAGTAATAATAATAAATTTGTTTTCTCTATAGCCCTGGCGCAGCCCAAAATAATAACCATAGTATTTTAATTTTAAAAACTAAGGCTAGTTGGACCCAGCCCACTAAAAAAACCATAAGTTCTTCTCATCCCAAACAAAATTAAGATAAAAAATGAAAAACAAAAAAACAAAAAAACAAAAAAAAACTGCGTAAAAAGAGGGAGTAGGCCATTAAAGGGGGAGAGAGGACTTCAAGAGGGGTAGAAGAAGAGGGAAGTGAGAGGTAAAAGAGAGAAAAAAGAAGAGGGAGAGGAGAGGCTCGTACCAACTTGGCTTGTGGAGAAGGCGGAGAAGGGTTTCTAACTCGGCGTCACCAGCAAGAGGCGACAGAGGTGCTAATGGCGGAGTACGAATTTAGGGGCGCCTGGTGCTAGACAAGCATAGCTGGGTGGTGGATGTGGAGATTCTTCGACGGGGAGAGTGGATTTGGTGAGCAAGCGGCGAATCCGGTGGGTGAGGTCGAAGGAAAGTTGGTCCGGGCCGGTGGAGGCAGTAACGAGTGTCATGAAAGAGGCAGAGGAGACAGGGCGGTTGGAAACCAGTAACTGCTGTAGTGTTTGTGGTGTGGCGGGTAGGTGGCCGACGAGGAAAAATTAGGGAGAGGGTGGCACAACCAATAGAAGGAGTCGAAAAAGAGGAGCGGGGATGGTGATGACTGTCCGGCGGTGAAGATGGTTGGATCCAGCAGCACGAAGGAGAAGGGGGTGGTTGGCGAGGTGCAGTTGGGCATTAGCTGCTGGCCACGACCAGAAGGTGGAGGCTCGACTGTTTGGGTTATCGGCCGGGCAGGGCACACCGGTCCAGAAGGATAGGGGTCATGCGCTCCAAGGAGGTAGTAGAAGCTCGATGTTGATGTGGGTATGGCGGGAGCGAGGTGCTGTGGTGGTGGTCGTCGCCGACAGGAGTGCGACAGCTTGGATGTCGGCTAGGTTAGAGTTTAGGGTTAAAAATTTTATATCAGGTTTGTGTCACGCACGACATGGGGAACGTGTGGTGTTGGTGGATAGAGTCGTGTCCGGGTGTGTCGGACACGAAAATTGGAACTAATTGTACCTGTAATTGATACAATATGGTAGAAAGATACCCGAGGTCGGACCCGCCAACATAGGCTGACACGAGAAGTCGTGGACACGGACACGATGCACGACACGATAATGGAGGTGTGGCTATAGAACTATTGGATTTCTAGGAAAAGAGCAAAGGGAGCTCTCCTTATATAGGAGGTAGGCTCCTAGTTAGATAAGGATTAGTAGCCTTTTAAATTCCTACTAGATAATCTCACATTTAATTTAAATTAATTTAAAACTGTTTTAATAAAATCTAAACTTAAATTTAAATTACCATAATTATTTAAACATTAATAAATAAATAAAAATAATTCAAATAGATTTTATAACTTAAAATATTCCAAAGAATTTTCAAAAACAACTTTATACAAATATACATGAATTTATTTTCATATATATCGCATGCAAAATAGTACATATAATTTATAAAGAACAATATTATTTTCTAAATTATTACCTATACTTGTATAACAAATAAAATAGTCTTTATATAATAATAAAACAAAAATCAAGTTTGACAAATCTATGGCGACATATTTTATAATCAAACCAAATAGAAAAATATCTTTACCATATATACATATATATATATATATATATATATATATATATATATATATATATATATATATATATATATATATATATATGGAAACCAAAATATTTATTTTATATATTTGTTAAAATCTATAATAAAACCTTGTATATAAATAAATAAATACTTTGTAATTACTATTTGCCATTAAAATCTTTTGATTGCAATTTCAATTACAAACAGAACAGTGTTACAATATAGGACTTCGACGTAGTCCTAGGAGTACACTTTTATTTTTATCTGGGTCCTGTGTCGATGGAGCGAGTGGTAATGCGTTGACTCCATTGACGATCTGACGACGGTTTTCGGATCTTTGAAGGTCTGGATTGCTCAGGATGTCAGAGCTTGCGGAGGGGAAGAAGACGTTGAGTCTCTTCGATCTCTGTGGGTGATAACACTGATGCTCTGGTTACCTCTGTCTTTGACTGTGCATCTCTGTATATCTGTCTATATGTCTGTGAGGAGGAAATGATCCCTCTATTTATAAGCAGCAGGTTGGGCTGCTCATGCGCGCACATGTTGGATGCGCATGTACGTGGGGACGCCACGTGGTTGAAGCTGCCGGAGGCGCATGGATGATGCACCATCATTGTGGTTTAAATCTTTCATGCTGTATTTGTGGGTTGGCATGTAGCAGGGGAAAGGATCTTTCAGTTGCTGAGATCTTGGGTGATTAGCACCCCTTCATAGGCTGAATTGAGTCAAAGAACACATGGCGCATGTTCGTAGCTCAAAGATCTCGGATTTGGTAGAGGGTAATCTGATAGGATGCGTCTGGGATTGGGCGCATGAGAAGACTTTGGCCCGCAACCTTCAGAAGTTACGAACTAGTCTGGACGCACGGCTGCTGAGGTATATACGATTTTTCAAGCGCACGGCTGCTGAGGCGCATGCGAGTGGTTGGTCGGCCACGTGGGTTGTAGCCGTTGGAGGAAAGTAATGATAATACTGACGTCAGCGACGCTTCGTTTTCTACAAAAGCTGCCAACTGTTCAGTCCTCAGGGGACGTGCTACCAACTCTATCACTTTGGCATTAATTACTTGGTGGGGTGATACGTCGATTTGTATCCCACTGGGTGCACGGGTCCATGTTGATTAGGACACATGGATCTGTGCTTTGTTGAGCACATCCATACAGGGCGCTTGGTACTGACGGGCACGTCTGTACGATGTACGATATCTGATCGGCGCATCCGTTTGCATGATGCGTCTTTATTGGTCCGACTGTTAAGTTCTTCAAGTGCTTTAAATAGCCTTTTTGACTTGGCTGAATTCAAGGAGTCAGGTTCATCACCATAAATGCAAATTTATTGTACAGGATTCGGAGAGCCCGCCACTTGGCACATGGGTTTGATTTATTCGGCCTATAAATAGTAGCAAGGAGAGAGTTTGCTTCTCGTCCTCTCACGTCTTCTCGAATAAACTTATTTGTTCGAGTACATTCTGTTGACAAGATGATCCCGAGGGTGAAGATGCGACGAGTTATCTTCGTTCTTGTACTTGAAGGTGACTGTTACATCTAAAATTCAGAATCGTGGGGTTCTGAGGCAGGCCGAAGGTGCCTGTTGCATCCAAAGATCGGGATGCTCGAGCCCCGTCTCCGTTATGCCGGAAGAGCCGTAGATCGAAATTATGGTGCTCTCCTCTTCCTTGGGCTTTGGAGAGCTCTTCCGCCAGCTAGAGTGGGGTTGGCTGCCCACTCTAGTTCTGCTCAAAGCTGCTCCTTTAGTCTAGTCGCAGCACTTGATCGGGTCAAAGTAGAGTGCATATGATGAGTGATGCGCCTAACTGAGACGCTGAAGAGACGTGCCTAACTGAGACGCTGAAAGAGATGCGTCTGACTGAGATACTGAAGAGACGTGCCTGACTGATGATGCGCCTGGCATGGGGTGTATGGCAGTTTGCTGCGCCTGGCTGTAGTCTTAGGATCTTTCTTTTTTGTAGAAATTCTCCTTTGTAAAGCCTTTTTTTGACATGTAATAGACTTTTATATGAAATAAAAATCTTCTTTTGATGTTTATACCTTTTTGTTCTTTGCTGTACCAAGTACTTCGTTAGAGCTCTCCGGCGCATGTAGTGTTAAGTGCATAGGAATTCTGGCCTATAGATGCTCCTAAAATTCCATGCTTGTACAAGACCCCCTTCAAAGTTTTCAAAACTTTTTGTCAAGTTTTGGAATACTTTAAAATAAGAAGCATGGTGTTGACTTCAATGGGGCGCATAACTGTTCGGGGCGCATGATTGCTCCTCGCATCTGTGATGAGGCGTATGCTCCTCTTCAGTATTAAATGCAAATGATAATGCTTCATAATAAACAAAGGATCTTTTTGTATATCTACTGTTATCACTTTGTAGAACCCCAGGCGGCGGTTGACGTCACCCTTCATCGGTTCAGCATGTGACCAAGCCTATAAATAAGCGTCTGATGGAGAGAGAGAGAGAGAGAGAGAGTTCTTCCTCTCTTTGCTTTCTTCTTTTTTAGAGTTCTTCTTCCAGAACCCTAACTTCTTTTTACGAAATGGCTTCCAAGCATCCATGCGGTGGTGCTGGTCGAGGACAAGGTCGAGGTAAGGAGCCGATGGAGTTCGATGAGGAGGACGCTCCTGTCGTCACTGTGACTCCCGCCGACGTTCGACCAGCGGTGACTGGTGGGTGCCTTCTGACTTTGTAGTTTCTAACTTTTTTAGACGAGTTTGGGGCATACGGATGAGTTGCATCTTGTTGTTGTGCCCTAACTCCTTGTTGCCGACGCGCATGGACTTTTGTCTTGATGATGCACTTAGGTTCTTCCGTTGACGCGTATGGGTTTAGGCCCTGATTATGTGCCGAGGCTTCGCTGCTGACACATATGTGCTTGGGCCCTGATTATGAGCCGAAGCTTCACTGCTGACGCACATGGACTTAGGACCTGATTATGCGTCGAAACTTCACTACTGACGCGCATGGGTTTAGGCCCTGATTATGTGCCGAAGCTTCACTGCTGATGCGCATGGGCTTGGGCCTTGATTATGCGCCGAAGCTTCTGATGTGCCCTAAATATTTCATCTTTGAAGCCTCTAAAAAATTTTCTTGCTACCTGTCTTTTGTTTTTTCTGTGTCAGTGTCAATGACTATCCCTTTGCTAAACGAAGTCCTTCTGGATGCTTCGCTTTGCCAAATAGGGGTTGACATCAACGAGGAAGTTATTAACCCAGCGAAGGCTGCTATCATGTTGGATCAGCTTTCCGAGAGGATGTTGCAAATCCGAGATCAGTCATCTATTTTTCTCTAAAGTATGATGGAGAGCGGCAAACTAAAATCTGCTGAATCCGAGAATGTGACTTTCTTGAAGCCGGCCTTTATGTATGGTGACCGCTTAATCTCCACTGAGGAGAAGATACTGAAGATCAAGGAATACTGGTTCTTCATAGCGAAGGGCGTGGCCCTGTACATGCGGCAGTCTGAGCGTCAATTGCCACTGACGGTTTTTACCGTTTGGCATCCAAGAGGAGGATGCCATTGGAACTTACTTCTTCTCAAAGAGGGGCAGTGTGGGGTACCTTTCGTATTGATGTTACTTCGAATCAAAGAGATACCTTGGCCTCCTCGCGAGCCGGGACCTCGTACCATTGTCGAACTTTGCACCTAGGAGCATATATAGTGATGTTCCCCCCAACACTTTCGCCTTCGGTGCTTCGACCTTTGCAAGCCAGATACTGACATAGAAGGTTATATATTCAAAAGGAGGGTTTTGGGTTGAGAGCTGGTGTCACCATGTGTCAAAGTGGGACGAGCTGACCCGTTGGTTTTGACAAAGTTCAAGATTGAGCTGAAAGCGATTGGGCTGACTGCTGCTCTTTGCGCCACCCAAGTAGGTGTCGACCTTAATCGACATATGTTTCTTGCTCTCTTGGAGATGTTTAACACCCAAACTGGCAACTTTTTTACTTCGGTAGGGGAGTTGGGAATGGCCCTCCATGAGATGTATGAGGTGTCCAAGCTTCCCTGGTGCTCGGAGCCATATGAGGAATATTTTCCAACAAATAAAGATATTCAAGTTCTGGAAGACAAGGACCCAGAAATGGTAGCTATTTTCAAGGAAGTAGCGAGCCACTATTATTTGATTCAACGAAGGGAGAAGGGCGGGTCACAGCCCTATGTGACTACTTGGAGGGATTATATCTTCAAGCAGGACCTGACGGACCCTTCCAAGATTCGGTTTGTGATTCCGCAGGAACTGAGTCACACGGAGGTGACATCCGACATGAGCCGATTAGGCCAGAAGACTCCTCGTTCAAACAAGAGTGGCGACGACGTATACAGTTGTTTCTGGTATTGCGTGCACCGGATGTCTTCAAAGGCAGTATTGACTGCATACTTGATGATATGGCTCTGGGACTATGTGTTCTCGGGCGGATCTGGATCCATAGAGAGAGTGAGAAGGAACCTCATTTTGCCAGCGGTAAAACTAGTTTTGGTCGTCCTCTGGCACTCCTTTCCGCGATGATGTATAACCTGTTGCGGGGTTTGAGAGATTTTGTCGACGATGTGGTCCACGAGAGGGGAAAGAAAGACAACTTTCCCCGAGCTGAGATACCATTCCATTATTTGATGGGATGGTTGATTCTGCATCATCCAAATGTGATGAGCCCGGACCCTGAAGAGGATCATGTTGTAGGTGACGCCTTTATCCGTCGCTTCTATAAGAGGAAGTGGCTGCACAACGGTGTCCCTGTCTGTAGGAAGGTTTTGTCTTATCTTTAAGGGTGGGAGATCACCAAGGTCAGTCCCGTCTTCACAGATTTTGAGGCTGAACAAGAACTAGAAGACTCCGGTAAAGATGCGATCGCCCTGCCGACATGGGGGTTTTGCTGGTTGCAGAGTATTCGACCATCCAATTTGGTCTACTGCAACAAAAATAAGTACTATCTGGAGTCGTATTTACCGAGTCGGTTTGTGCGCCAGTTTGGTTACACCCAGCTGATGTTAAGGAACCCAGTAATAGCTTGGGGTTCGTCAGGAGTTTACTGGATGGGGCTCAGGGTTGGCAATATTACAACGTCGGATGTACTGGAGTTTGTTTCACTACTCTAGTTCACAACCCTCGGCCATAAATCTTGTATTCGGCTGTGAAGCTGTATTGTGCCATGAACACCAAGTCCCCAGATTATGACAGGAAAATAAGTTTTATTGTTGGCACCCAGCTAGAGGCATCAAAAAATATGATGGCGGCGGCCCGGTCATACTGTCCACCGGAGGTTGCAGGTTATCGGGCTGCTGCTGCAGTATCAACGGGGGATACTCAGGATGAGCTCGCAGCTGGAAAGAGGCAGACTGACGCGGAGGCTGGTTCGTCTGCGCCAAAAAGACCAAAAAAAGCGTCGACTTCGAAGGTGGGAGCTCCGGGGGTGCCACCTGTAGTACCAACAGAATCAGCTTCCGTAGAGGCAAAGACGTCCTACATAGTCTGATTTATTCTTTTGATTTCTGTGACTTATGTCCTCCTTTCTCTTTTAGAAGGTACCAAAGAAGAAATCTCGGATTTCGAAACCGAGTAATAGTAGGCCGAAGGAAGTGGCGAGCTCTTCCGACGAGCGCATTCCCCCGATTATAGCATCTCCCAGGGAAGGGAGCGCTGATGATGTCGCTTCTGTAGAGATTTCGACGTCCCCAGATTATGTTGGAAGAGAGGCTGAGGATGTATTAGCGCCTCAGATTGCTGAGGTCTCTCGGTCGGTCCATCAAGAGGGCGGCATACAGCCTCGACCGGAAGTAGACCCGACTGTTAAGGTGGTGCCTGAAAGCATCAGGGCCTCAAAAAAAGTTGTGGGAATAGTCCTTCCAGACGAGGAAAAAGTATGGAGCTCGTCTTCTTCTGACGATGGCTCGTAAGAAGATGTTGATCAAGCTGCCAGAGAGATCGCGTCTAGCGGAGACGTCTCCGACAAGGATTTGCCGGCTGGGCTTCTTCCCGGTTGTGGTACCGAGGTGCTGGTCGCACATGAGGCCTCATGGCCAAGCCCTACCCCTGCCTCGGAAGTGGGGGTTGATGTGGTAGGGTCGACGTCACTGTCGAGCCCTACATCCGTCCCTGTAAGGGGAGTTGATGCAGGTGATGAGATTCATTTTTTGAGCCTGGCTCCGAGGGAGGTTAAACTGTCAGGGGCGGACCCTGTCGCTTCGAAGGAAAGGGAGAGCCACCCTGCCCCGGACGGGGATAATATCATCAACTCGGATGTCGGGGGACCATCTGTCATTGGCTCTGATAAGGGCAAGGGCCCTGTTATAGAGGACACTCCTCCTGTTCCTTTCACTTGGGGGACAGTATCGATACCTCATCCGGCTCCTTCCATCCACTTGGCACCTCGGGCTAGCGACGAAGTTCAAGTTCCTGACGAGGGAGAGTCCGCTGATGTCGAGGTTTTAGACTCGTAGATTAAAGTCGGTGGATCTTTTTCAGGTCCGCCGTCCCTTACCGCAGCTCCTACAACTCCTGCTATGACGCCTCAAGTGTTGTCAGACGCAGATGAGTATGTACAGTTTGTTGTTGAAGCAGTATACAAGATGCTACAGAATGGCGTATCCACGGTGCTGAATGCGAACGAGAGTTTCGCGACGGCAAAAGCCATAGTGCTCCCTTCTATTGGTCTGATATGTTCCCACCAGGGCTACGATCATATGGCCGAGATTTTGGAGGCATCGGTGGCCAAGCTCGACCAGCTTCTTTTCGAGCTTCAGAGTATCCGACGAAATGACTTTTCTGCTCTGATTGAAGCAGAAAAGAAGAAATTGATAGCTGAAATCGAGTCGTCGTATCAAGCCACGGTGGCTGTCTGGGACTGCGAGGTGGCCGAAGCTGAGGCTGCGGTGGAGAGGCTATCTCAATCCACGCAGGAAAAGGTAGAGTTGCGGGCCTCGTTGGAAGCTAGCATAGCGGAGGTCACTGCCAAGATCTGCCTCCTTGAAGACCAGCGAGCCCAACTCTTGTTAGATGCTGAGCGAGTCCAGGCTGAACATGTAGCATCTAAGGAGGAGGAAGCAGCTTTTACCCGCTAGATTCTTTTCCTGACCCACCAGCGGTAACATCTAGATGAGAAGTATGAGAATGATACTGCCCCTGAAGCTGTAGAGGTGATACGTCAAGAAGCCGAACACCGGGTCTTGGCGACCGCAGAGACTCGGGCGACAGTTTTGAAGCATCGGATTGAAGAGCTTTCTGCCAATCCCGGTAATGCTTAGGGATTGTAGTCTCTTTTTTTTGTTATTTTGTAGTTTGCAACTTCTGCTGGGGATGTAATCCTTTACTTTTAAATAAAACATAAAGAATTTTGTGGTGTGTTCATTTTTTCTATCATGAACTAGTGATTTGTGTGGACCTATTATCTTTTGCGCACCTTGGTTTTTAGGTACAGATAATAAGTTTGAGAGAACTGATATGTTTGCTCAGAGGTAATATGGACGTGGCAAATATGGGGTTCAAATAATGAAGTCTTCCTACTCAGAGTTGTTATGGACGTGGTAGGAGTGACTCTGGGGGGATACGTAGAACTACAAAGAAGTAATATGGACATGGAAGTTTTACGATCGATGTACGGCAACGAGGGGGTTATTTGTACGGGATGTTTACTCAGAGGTAATGTGGACGTGGTAAACATGATAAGTAGCACAATCTTATGTAGTGTAAGATTCTGCTTTGCATGGCGTAGAGGAGCAACTCTGAGGTAATGTGGACGTGGTTGTTCTTCTACTGAGGATAGAATGCCACGGAACAACTGGGTTCCGAAAGCATAGTATTTTTTGTGAAGGGGAGATGTACATGAGCTCTGATGATCAGGTCCACTGACTTCTTTATTGGGTAGAGATGGAAGTACATGTCTGAAAGATGTCATGAGTAGTACTTCTTTAGGAACTTGTCATTGATGGGCATCATGAACAAGTCTCCGTTCGGTCGAGCGAGGCGGTAAGCACCGTTTGAGTATACCGTCTCTATCATGAAAGGTCCCTCCCACTTTGGCTCAAACTTTTCTAGTATTTTGTAAGTCAACACCATCGGCCTCCTGACTGCCATGACCAGGTCGCCTACTTGGAAAGTCCTCTGCTTGACCTTTTTGTTGAAAGTCGGTGATATACGGGCTTGATAAAGTTCAATGTGCTGTTGAGCTAGGAGACATTTTTCATCCAGTGCTTCCAATTATCGCAGACGAAGATGCTGGTTGTCTTCTACTGTCAATTGGTTTGTGATTGCTACACAGAGTGAGGGTATCTGAATCTCGAGAGGCAGTACCGCTTCGCTCCCGTAGACTAAGGAGAACGGGGTGTTGCCGTCGAGGTCCGTACCGTTGTACGGTAGGCCCAAAGACATTCGTCGAGCTTTTCGTCCCAGTCGTATTTATTGGATGACACGACCTTTTTGAGTAGCTTGACGATAGTCTTATTAAAAGCCTCGGCCAATCCGTTTACTGTCGGATTATAGGCGGTTGATGCCACGTTCTGAATGCGGTTCTTGTCACAGAATCTGCTGAAAACATGGCTGATGAACTGAGGACAATTATCGTAGATAATCTTGTGGGGTACTCCGAAACGGTAGATGACATGATACTTGATGAAGCTGACTACCCTAGAGCTTTTCACTTCCATCAACGGAACTGCTTCTGCCCATTTGGAGAAGTAGTCGGTGATGGCTAGGATGAAACGATGTCCCCTCGATGAAAAAGGGGTGATAGGTCCTACAATGTCTATGCCCCAACCTTCGAAGGGCCAAGAGGACACCGTAGGATGCAGTGGTTCCGATGGTGTATGGATAAAGTCGGCATGAAGCTGGCAAGCATGGCACTTTTTAGCATAGTCGACGGCGTCGACTGCCATGGTTGTCCAGTAGTAACCCATGCGTCACAGTCGATCCTGCAAGTTAGGGCCAGGTTGATGAGCCCCGCAAGTCCCGTCATGAGCTTCTCGAAGGGCTTCGGCTGCTTCTTCGTTGGATAGACATCGAAGGAGAAGTCCATCGAAGGAACGTTGGTACAACATTTTAGTAGCTGTATCATAATAAAATTGAAGGGAACGCCTTCTGACCGATATGTCTTCTTTCGGGTCTTCTGGGAGAATTCTATAGACAACAAAGTCGATGAATAGGAACCTCCAGTTTCGGACATTAACACCGGCACTTGTCGTCATGGCATGGGCCATTTGTGTGCATAGATTGTTTTTGGGACAGACCAAGTCTCGTCCAACTATCGTGACGTAGTGTTGAGTCCAGAGGGGTGCTGCTAATGAAGCTGTGAGGTCGGCCAGAGCGTCAGCCTCCAGGTTTTGTAACCGAGGTACGTGTTCTATGAAGAACTTGGTGAAGGTTGAAATAGTATTAACGCAACTTCATGGTAAGGAACTAGATCTTCATGGCGAACTTCGTATTGCCCTCGAATTTGATTAACGACGAGTCTTGAGTCGTCGTAAGCTTTCAGATGTTCCACCCCCAGCTGTTGCGCCAGCTGGAGTCCCATGATGAGAGCGTTGTACTCGGCAACATTATTGGAGCACGGCTTCGAAAGGGAGTAAGCATGCTGGATGACCAGCTGATCGGGAAAGACTAAGACCACCCCCACTCCGACGATTATTTGGCCTTTGGGGCCTATTCTTGAAGCGCCATCGAAAAACATCTGCCAAACGAAGTTTTCTTCGGTGACGTTTGATTCTTGGACCTCATCCGGGATGTCTTCATAGAGCCTGGAGGACTCTGGGATGGGTGCGCGGCTAAAAAGTCGGCTAGAGCTTGACCCTTGACGGCTTTTTGTGGAACGAACACCATGTTGTTCGGCGTCAACAAGATTGCCCATGTAGCTAGTCGGAAGTTCAAAGATCCCGGCTTAGTCATGAGAACCCTGAGTGGATTGACTCGAGAAATGACATGAATTATCTGGCCCAAAACATAATGGCGAGTCTTCTGGATGACGAATACCAAAGCCAAACACTCCTTTTCAACAGGGTTGTACTGGTGTTCGACCCCGATCATCATTCTACTAAGGTAGTAGATAGCTTACTCATAGACTGCATCGTTGTTCTGAGCCAACAAAATGCCGAGGGAATGATCCATGGCACGGACGTAGCGGAGAAATGGTTTGCCTGCGACGGGTGCCACCAGGACTGGCGGGCTCGTCAAGTAAGCTTTGATATCATCGATAGCTTTCTAGCATTCTTCTGTCCAGACTTAGGAGACTCCCTTCTTCATGAGTTGGGTGATGGGTTAGCATTTTTCGGAAAGGTTTGCTATAAACCTTCGGATGTATGCCAGACGCCCCTGCAGGCCTCAAAGTTCTCGGAGGTTCTTCGGAGGGTCCATGTCAAGGATGGCTTTGGTTTTCTCGGTATCGACATGAATGCCTTTTGCCATAATAATGAAGCCCAAGAACTTTCTGCTAGAAACCCCAAGGAAGGATTTAGCGGGGTTTATCTTGAGTTGATGTGCTCGCATGAGATCGAAGACTGTCTTTAGGTCTTGTAGGTGATCACCTTTGAGACAGCTCTTGACTGCGATATCATCAACATAGCATTCAACTATTTTGCACAAATGTTGACGGAAGATGGTACTCATAGCTCGTTGGTACGTAGGACCAGCGTTCTTTAAGCCAAAGGGCATCACTGTGTATCTGAAAACCCCCTTTGGAGTCCTGAATGATGTGTATTTTGCGTCATCGGGGAACATTTTGATCTGGTTGTAGCCCGAGTACCCGTCCATGAAAGACATGCGTTCGAAGCCACATGTATTATCGATCATCACGTCAGTGATTGAAAGTAGGAATTCATCCTTCGGGCAAGCAGTATTGAGATTCCTGAAATCGATGCAGACTCGTATCTTCTTATTCTTCTTGGTAACAGGGATGACATTGGCCACCCAATCCGGATGTTGCTCTTCACGGATGAACCCGTTGCTCAGGAGTTTGTCCAACTCATGATCGATAGCGTTCATGATGTCAAGATAAAAATATCATTGATGTTGCTTTACAGGCTTAGCATCAGGTAAGATGTTAAGTCTATGCATTGCGATCTGGGGATCAAGTCCCGACATATCTTCGTAGCTCCAAGCGAAGACGTCGATATATTCTTTGGCCAATTGGACCAAAGACTTCCGGTCTTCTCCCTTTAGACTCTCGTTGATGAAGATGGGTTTGGAAGAAGATCCATCCCCAAGGTCGACTTGTTCGACCTCGTCTTCTGTAGGGGGTTCGCGTAATTCAAAATGATACTCCTACTGTGCTCCTAGGCGTTGAGCCCAGGGTTCTTCCTCAAAGAATTCTGGCATTTGGTCATCGTCTTCATCCTCTTGAGATTGTGTAGATGCCATGTTGACTGATAGCACCTTCCTGAGGACTGAGCCGATACTGGTATCGGAATCCTAAGTTGATGCTTCGGATGAATGAGAGTGTTCCATTTCTTCTGCCTCCGAACTCTCTGGAGTTCCTGGCGGCGTGACATAGCCCACCCCCCGTCGAGTACGATGATAGTAGTCCTGCGGCTTTCCTTTAGGCGTTGGGAGCCGGAGAGGAAGACGTCGAGCCTTGCCGTAGTTCAGGCCTTTGTTGCTTTTCAGATCGTAACCCATCTTTTGGATGAGGTACTTTGCCTTGTTCGTGTACCGATAGACTTGTATTCTGTCGGTATCTGGTTCTGGCTCGAGTGGCGGGAGGTCTTGATGACGCTCGACTTTGCCGAAGATGATGGGTTCTTCATCCTGATTCCATGGTGGGACTATAAAACAGACTCCTTGGGACGGGACAACTCGATTTACATGACTGACAGTCGTTATTTGTGTTTATAACGACCGTAGAGCATTATCTAATGCATACATAGCATTCTAATATGGAAGACTAGAATAATTGAAAGACACTCTATTATTGATAAAACATGAGATTTTGTCCGGCGGGATTACATTATCAAGAGAAGGTGCATCTATATCAGCAGATATGTACTCTCCTAACTCTTCATCTGTGAGCACTGGGACTGGTTCGGGAGAGCCCACCGTAGATTTGACCTTGGGATCTGAGAGGCTGTGTGGGCCTTCTCTTACAGCTTAGATGATTGCGAAGGCTTTCCTTTAAGACGCACCTTCAGGGGTGCCTCGACTGCGCCTTCGATGACAGGTGCCTTCCTCTGTGGTTTTGCCACCAGGAGAGTCGACGTTTGAGGTGGTTTTCCCTTGAGCCGTATCTTCAAGGGAGCTTCAGTGGGTGTTCTACTTAGAGAAGTCGGTGCTTTTCCAGGTAGCTTGATTGTCATGAGAGGCAGCATCTGAGGCGGTTTCCCTTTGAGTCGAATTTTCAAAGGACCGTCGGGAATCATCTCTGGCTCCATGTCCGGCTCTGCCGCTGTTTCTGCTTCGTCATCAGCATCATTGGCTTCCCCTTCATCGAGCAACTTATATAAGATAGCATCAGTGAAGTAGGCTTCGACCCCCTTGAAAGGGTCAATGTCCCCAAACTCTGTCCGGGTGATGTCGTTGGTGGACACGTACTTTATACATTGGTGGAGTGTAGATGGCACCACCATGTACTCATACAGCCACAGGCGACCCAACAGGAGGTTGTAGTTGACGTCGGCATCCACGACATAGCAAGTCACCTCGGTTCAGAGGTTACCGATATGACATTTCAGTCGTATTTTGCCTAACGGTTCACTTTTGCTAGCATTGAAACTGCTTATTATAGTGTTGGAATGCGCCAGACGGTACATCGGGAGCCCCAGTATTGACAGCAGAGTCATAGGGATGATGCTGAGGAAAGACCCTGGATCAATCTGAATTCGCTTCACCTTGACGGAACCCACATACCATGTGTAATACAGTGGCATGTTGTGCCAATTGTGCTTGCGCAGCATGTCTTGTTGGGTGAAGGTTAGGTGGGGATGACCTCATCTGCACAATGGCAGTGCGCACATATGGTCGGAATATCCTCAGACTGCTTGACCTGACTAATGAAGGACTCAGCATCCTTCAGGGCTTCACAGAGAGCTTCGCAGGTGTCTTTGGAAAGACGAAGAAGCTCAAACAGTGACAAATGGACAGGAGTACCGGCAAGTTGTGCCAGTATGTCAAAGTTGTGGGGCTTGGCTAGCCCTAAAATATTTTCTTTTTGCAAAGGCTTGTCGAAACGGGGCTCTACGTGCTTCTGTTTATTGGCTGCTGGAGTTTGGAAAGACCTCCTTCTTCGGCAGCAGGGGCAGCGCAGGACGGCACCACCTCGACGGCAGTTTTGTCAGGTTGGGCGTTCTGCTGCGAACGCGTTTGTACAGGAAGTGCCTCTTTCATGGAGAAAGAGACCATGCGGCGAGATTTGATCTTCTTGTCCTTGGTTTTGGAGTTAGAGCGTACCCCCAATTGAGTAACTTCGGAGACGAAATCTGGGTCAACCCATAAGATCTTCCTCTGAGATATGGTGAGTGGAATGAGTCCACTCACGCTGTCACGAGTAGGTGGTAGGTTGACCACCTCCATTATCGCTTTTGGGATGGGGACGACGCCATCTTGTGCTGTGGTTGGTGACAAGGTGCCGAATTGAAGCGACACCAGGTTAGCCGAGACTGTCTTCCCCTCGTAATCGACGGAGATGCCATTCGTATTGATCATGCACTAGATGTAGTTCTTGAGGACATAGCAGTCCTGAGTTGGATGTCCGATGAACTGATGGTAGTGACAGTACCTCGGATTGTCAACTCTTCCAACCTCGTCGGGACGCTTAGGGTCTGGTAATTTGATCTTATCACTCTACTTCAACATCTCGAAGAGTTGCAAGGTGTCTTCATCGTTGAAGGAATAGACCTCCTTTGGCCTCGGCACAAGTAGAGGCTTCTGAGTAGGTGCTTGTGTGCCTTTGGAGGTATTGACAGTCAACGCCTGCTTCCCCTTCGTCTCACGACTAGGGTTGTTGGCAACTAGCCATTTTCTCTTGTCTTCGAAAGCAGGAAAACTGACTCCCAGAAGGCGAGCATTGCATGCCTTCTTTTCAGCTGCTTCAGCCTCAATAATCAATGAGCTCCAGTCGGAAGGAGGAGTGGAGTTGAGCCAGAGCTTGATCGCAGGAAGTATGTTCATGCTGCAGGAGGAGAGGATTGCATGTTCTTGCATGCCCGGGGGCAGTCTGAAACGGGCTTGTCAGAATCGTTCGTTGAATGCTCGAACCGTCTCCTTCTCCTTCTGACGTACCTCTATAAGGGACGCCATCGTCATATCTTTCCCTCCATCATAGAAACGATCGAGAAAGAGGCACGTCAAGTCATCGAAGGAGGATATAGAGTTGTCAGGGAGACTGCAGTACCAGTCGTAAGCCACTCCTTTCAATGTCCCGACAAACAGGCTGGTGAGTAGCGCATCTTCCTTCTGGAGATGTCTCGTTTGAGACTGGAAGTACGTCAGATAACGGCTTGGAGAGTCCTTTCTGTCATATGGCATCAATGTTTGTGGTTTATACTTGGGAGGATAAACCACTTTGTTCCATTCGAGGGGGTATGGTTGCGGGATCCCCATCTTCTGGCGCTCCTCCTGTATGTTCTTCGACTCGAAGCGCTCATGCAAGTCCCTGATCATCTCCACCATGTTTTCCATAAAGCTGGGAGTTGGAGAAGGTGGTACAGTCTGGAGCTGTACATTCGAAGGTTCCAACACACGCGGTGCTTCGCGGCAATCGGTATTCAAGGATGCTCATTGAAGGGGCACACTTGATTCCCTGTTGACTCATGGGTCAGGATTAGTGGAAGGTGCTCTGGCCAAAGCTGACAGTATCTCGAACACTGCTTGAGTCGGTGTATGCATGGAGGCAGAGAGGGTTTTAAGTCCTTCCTCCAAGGTATCCATGTGCAGAACGAGATCTGCTTGTGGCGCATCTGACTCCGTATCACCGCCTTCCGTCATGTATACTGTCATAATGTGACTGGAAGTGGATGGATCGGTTAAAGCTTCGCTTTCAGCCTCGCTCTCTTGTAGAAGAGGAACTTCCCCTGGAGCTTCGTCTTGGCTACCTCTAGCTATGTTCTGGAGGATGTCTTCGTCTTCGTCTTCGGGTTGAAGATCCACAGGGGCTTGACTACCCCCAGCTATGTTCGGGTGGCTAAGTTCGTCTTCGGGATGAAGATCCATAGGGGCTGGACTACCCCCAGCTTCTTCTGATAGCTTCTTTCTCCTCCGGGTGCCCTCAAACACTCCTGAGGATGGGACGGTCGTCTTGGTCTTCCTCGGCTGGCTCTTGGATGAGGACGAAGTCGAGGACTTGCCATTCATCTTTCGAATTAATGGAGAATTAGAGACTATGTTGCAAGAAGCAACCTCTAGTTCTGGCTTCTCTTCAGTCGACACCTTCTTTCCGAGGCGATGTTGAAGGGGCATTGATGATTGCAGCCGCTGGAACACAGACTGCCTTGGTAGGACTGATGTCTTGCAACAACAGTTGATGGTGACTACAGCACAAGTGTGCCCTGTGAGGGGCACATTATGCTTGTCAGTCGACTCTCCTGATTGGCGTTTGTGAATGATCACAATACACAAATCGCTGGAGGAGAGTGCCACCTTCACACCCCCATCGGGCGCATGGCAAGGCCAAGCGTCGGGGTGGTCAAGTGAATGCTGCACCCCCTGATCCGACGTAAAAGATGCACCCAGATCAATAGCGGGGGAGCAACATTGAGAGTGACTTGAACCGGCCTCAGACGCACAACCAATGTAGGCACAGGGGTTCAAGACCACAGAGTTTGCCTCTCACGGCTTGGTTAAAAATGCAGCAGATACGCCCAAGCGGCACGAGGTCTTTGAATGTTGGCCCGTTCGCGGCACAGAAGCTCCCGAGTCATCCTTGTACAGTTTACCATTGGCAGCATGCAAGATTGTGAGCGCATGCCTCTGGCTCACTGCTGGCATAGCACGTTCGAGGCGCTTGGCCCGTGCTACCTTGGACTTCTTCGTACCAGCCCGCTGGGGCGCATAGTACTCAGAGTCCAAATTATCCTCACCATGATAGTGAGTGAGTCTGTCAAAGATAGAAGCCTTCTGCGGTGCATCAGAGTTCACGCACAGGGTGTTAGATGTGCCCCAGCTCCGTCGACGCATCTTCCTTGTCTGAGAAGGATATGGTTGGGGAATGTGGTTAGTCCCACGTTTCCCCGAGAGATGTCCTTCCCCCGCAGGCGCATCCTGGCTGCTGAAAACGTCAGCGGGAAGTGTAGGCTGCATCGGCGCATCCCCTTCAGTTATGGTTCCAGGGGCCTCGACCTTGCGCACCCAGACTTGGCGAGTCTTCTTCGGCTTTAGCAGCCGCTTCGAAGGACTTGCGCTGCCTTCAGAGATGAACTCCTCATACGTCTGTTGATTGAGGCGTACGACCAGCGTCTTGTAGGAGGATCCCACCTTCAAGTCATCATATTGTGACACATATTTCTCAGTGGAGGAGAAAGAGGTCTCCAGCAGAGTCGCCAGCTTATTTGCCATTAAAATCTTTTGATTGCAATTTTAATTACAAACAGAACAGTGTTACAATATAGGACTTCGATGTAGTCATAGGAGTACACTTTTGTTTTCATCTGGGTCCTGTGTCGATGGAGCGAGTGGTAATGCGTTGACTCCGTTGACGATCTGACGACGGTTTTAGGTTCTCTGAAGGTCTGGATTGCTCAGGATGCCGGAGCTTGCAGAGGAGAAGAAGACGTTGAGTGTCTCTTCCGATCTATGTGGATGATAACTCTGATGCTCTAGTTACCTCTGTCTTTGACTGTACATCTCTGTATATCTGTCTATATGTCTGTGAGAAGGAAATGATCCCTCTATTTATAAGCAGCAGGTTGGGCTGCTCATGCGCGCACATGTAGGATGCGCCTGTACGTGGGGACGCCACGTGGTTGAAGCTGCGGGAGGTGCATGGATGATGCATCATCATTTGTGGGTTGAATCCTTCATGATGTATTTGTGGACTGGCACGTAGCAGGAGAGAGGATATTTCAGTTGCTGAGATCTTGGGTGATTAGCACCCCTTCATAGGCTGAATTTATTCAAAAGACACGTGGTGCATGTCCATAGCTCAAAGATCTCGGATTTGGTGGAGGGTAATCTGATAGGATGCGCCTGGGATTAGGCGCATGAGAAGACTTTGGCTCGCAACATTCAGGAGTTACGAACCAGTCTGGACGTACGGCTTTTGAGGCGCATGCAATTTTTTCAGGCGCACGGCTGCTGAGGCGCATGCGAGTGGTTGGTAGGCCACGTGGGTTGTAACCGTCGGAGGAAAGTAATGATGATGCTGACGTCAGTGACGCTTCGTTTTCTGTAAAAGCTGTCAGCTGTTCAGTCCTCGGGGGACGTGCTGCCAACTCTGTCACTTTGGCATTAATTGCTTGGCAGAAGGACTATTTTGGCTTGTACCCAAAATAAATCTCTTCCGTAATAACCGAAGATTTAAAAAAACTCATGCAAGGAATCACTCTTTGGATTTTGAAAATATTTTAAGAAAGTGTACAAAAGCTTTTATTCTTATAGGCTACAAAATCATAAACCATGGAAATCAGAAAGCCTTCAAAAGGAACATTAATAAATTCAAACTTGAGTATACATTAAGAGTGAATATCTATGTATGCATGATATACATCAGATCATTATTAATATCAATATTTAATGATTTCATTTCATGCTAGATGTATTAGTAAACATATTTGAGAGGAATTGTTAAGCATACCGCAGTGGTTCTAGTGACCACATTTTTATTGGTGCAATTGGTTGAAGAATAACCTTTGCATCTTTGTAATCACCAACAGTTCCTTTGATATTATGTCGTGTTGCATAGCATTCCACGTATATGATTAGATAATATCTTTGGTATCCAATGTATGGATCTGCAATGATTACTCTTAGGAACCGAGGCAAATATATTTTTATTGACTAATTTTCTAACTTCACAGGAATGTGAAATATGACATTTAAAATTGCAATAATGACATATAACATTATTATTTGAGTTTGACGTAGGTTTGTCAGTGCAACGTATAATATCATTATTCTTCTGTGTATGGATAAAAGCAAGATTGCGTGAAGCTTTTATCTTGTTTGATTTTTTTGCACATGATCTGTTGTGTGTGACTTCGTAATGAGTTACGTGTTTAGTATTAGACTTAGTCATAGGTTGTGTTACCTGCTTATCCAATCTAATCTCTAACGTTTTAGAGTTCGTAATTAGATTATTATGTTTAGCAATTAGTATATCAACGTTACTCAAAGTGATAAATGCTTCTTCCTTTCTGATTCTAGTTCCTTGTTAAGTTTAGCATTTTTCTGAATGCTTTTATTAGAGCATTAAAGAGATTTATGCATTCTAAGCTTAAGTGTGGATAGTTCAGCAGAGTTATCAGAAGTAGAAGTATTTTGTACATTGTCTAGTAAGCAAGTAAGCTTTTTAATTTCAAGCTTATAAGACAGGATATCGTTCCTGGCTTGCTTATATCTGTCTAGAACTTTCTTATAGTCATCAAATAGAACATGAAAGGCATTTGATAGCCCATGATAAGAAAATTCATCATTTGATGACTTATTGCTTACCTCACTTACCATAATGCACAGGTTTGCAATATGTTGAGGATTGTTGTCATTGTTCTTGCATGGAGTGTCTTTTTTTTCTCTATGCTTTCTTCAGTCGAGCAAAGATGTACAACAGTTTGAGATTCTTATTTAGGTTCCGCATATATTGCATTTAGTCGTTCTCATATCATTTATGTGGTACTACATATGGAGATACATGTGAACTTTGCTTTGCTTAGGGCACAGTAGAGGATGTACATCATTTTTGCATCATTGCTTGCTACTCTATTTTCTTCTTTGGAGTAGTCCTTATCTGCTTTTTAATCCTTTTATAACCATTAATGACATTTGACCATAATCAAAGCTAATAGATTTTAAGAAAATATTCATGTGAGCTTTCAAAAAGGTATATTCAGAGCCATCAAATAGGGGTAGCTTATTTGATAGCTATCTTTCACCAATGTTGGTGTGGATAGATTCACTGGTTGCCATAACCTCTATGGATGTTAATTCGGTAATAAGAGACATGCTCCGATACCAATTATAGGACTGTTAGGCAACACTAGAGGAAGGGTGAATAGAGTACAACGGAGATATCTATCCAATTAAAAAAATTCTAAGTGAAGGAAGAGTGTAACCAACAAAGTAAAAGTGTGTGTTTATATAAGACAAGTATGTAAAGCAGTAGAGTAAAGAGAAGCAAACTCAAGTACTAAGATTTTTATACAGCTTTCCCTTTAAGAGGACTAGTTCAGGCCCGAGAACTCTTGTTCGGAGTTGAATCCACTATAGTCACAAAAGTGAAACACAAGCTTTGAATCCGAATTGCTTGCAACCACTACAACAAAAAGGTCTATTAATAACCCTCGATAAGACGTATTGATGACGCCTGATACCTAAGTGTTATCAAAGTTCAAAATATCTTTTTTCTATGACGGTTTGGGCTAATTCTGGGCTTTTTATAACGTTTATAAAACAAAGCGTTATTACTATTTTAGAACGGTGGCAAACTTGTAATATTTTGCAAACTTATTAATATTAAGCATTCAAAATACCTTTTATCCTTCTATTTCCCCTCTCCTCCTCCTCTTCCTCTTCCTCCGCTCCCATGCTCAGAATTATGGTTAGGTTTAACGTCCCTCCGGTGATATTCCCCTCCACCGTCGGCGGCTCCAACTCCATCCCCGCTGTTCCCCACCACCGTCGCAACCCCACCCCTCCTTCATCCCCAACCCCAACCTCCCCTTCATGTCCTTTGACAACGGCGGATCCGGATCCGGACCCGGTGCCACCTTCTTCGACGACGAGCCGCCGCTCCTCGAGGAGCTCGGCATCAACACCCGCCAGATCTGGAGCAAGACCACCTCCATCCTCAACCCTCCGACAAAACCCCAGCCTCTACTCCGATGCTGACCTTTTCGGCCCCTTCCTCCTCCTCCCAGCCTTCGGCCTCTTCCAGCTGCTCGTCGGGAAGCTCCACTTCGACATCATCCTCGACAGGGTCACCGTCTACTCCCTCTTCATCTACCTCGTCTTTAACATGCTTGCCGGATGCCACGAGAACCTTGATTTGTACCGCTACTTCAGCCAGGTGGGCTACTGCATGCTTTTCCTCGCCCTTCTCTCGGCGCTGTCGCTTTTTCTCCTCCGAGGGGGGCTAGCGATGTTCGGGCTGGTAGCGGTGTTCGTCCTGTGGTCGAAGAGGGTCTGCACGAGGATGCTGGTCGAGATCGCGACAGAAGGGGACAAGCACAGGGGCCTCGTTGCCTACACTTGCTGGCTCATCTACGCGCTCTTCTCCTTGCTTATCCTCTTCTGAATCGATGGCGAGTGGTGAGTTTGAATTTCTTTCTCATTTTATAGATGTAGCAATTGTTTGTCCCAACTCATCTTACTAAAACCTACTCTCATATAACTTGACAAATAATCGATTTATTATCATTTGATTGTTATCATTGTGAACTCATCCTCTTGAGATCCAAATAAGTCGTACTTTAACGGATGATTAGAAACTTCCTTTATAAAATATGATGTGTACCGAACCAAGGATTTGAGCACAATACCATATATTTAGTCATAATGTTTTTCTAGCACCTAAGGTCAAAAAATTACTATCTTTTACATGCATATATAATGTAGTTATGGGACACAAAAGAATGAAACATATACTTCTACTCACTCCTTGATGTCAATTTGCCAATTAGATTATGGTGATATTCTCTCTTGCAGGGTCATGACCTTGTTTAAAAGGTTATCAGTAAAATAAAACTTTGGGATGGGGGTAGGGTATATCTTTTTATGTATAGGGCAATGTGGATGGATAGAAACTGGGGGTTAATGGATGATCCACTTACCATTTGGACTAAAAACTTAGGGTGACTTACTAACTTGATCTTATTTTCCCAAATGCTTCTAAATGGAAATTGGCTTTAGTAATGATTGTTGTTGCATTCAGTACAAAGTAGAGAGAGATGTACGTAAAATATCCTTTGTAATACAAATTTCAATAATACCATGTTCTGATTAATTGTGATTTATAAAGTCTGAGACCCTTGAAGGGAGATTAGGCAGATCAAATAACCAGGCCTTACACATGATATAAATTATAACAATCACAAGGTCAACTAAAAATAATTTTGATGGTAGTAGGTTGTTTGCCATTGATTATAAAAGAACAGAACAATTTTATGGGAGGACTGAACTTTTAATTCACAATACAAACTCGTTCGTACAAAGAGAGCCTAGGAACAAAACCTAGGAAAAGTAATCTAAGTACAATTATTTAGTTTTTTGGGGGGGTGACGGAAGAGGCTCGGGAGAGTGCTATCAACTCTGCCTTACTCCTTGGACGATCGGACGTAGCTTCTGCTCTGGCCTGGAAATGCTTTCCGTGTGTGTGGGGGTTGCTAGTCTCTATGCTCGGGCTCTGTGTGTCTTTGCAAGGGAACATTACCTTGCTATTTATAGGAATTGTGATGAGCGGGGTGTGCAGCAACTGTGCCTTGAAAAGTGGACGATTGGGGATTGGTTAAGATTAACCTTGGTTTGTTTGTTGGAAATCAATATGGGCTGTTGAGTTGGTTGCAATAAATCTGCATTATTATGATTTGTTGGTTGCAATAAATCCAAATGGATAAGTCTTAGTCAATCTTCTGTCACGTGTCCCAACTGCCATTTATGCTGCGAGCCGCATGAACGGGGCATCCTGGCAGAGCCGCATGAGTGTGGTCTGCTAATTGAGCCGCATGAGGGTGGCCTCACAACTGAGCCGCATGAGGATGGCCTCACAACTGAGTCGCATGAGGATGGCCTCACAACTGAGCTGCGTGAGGATGGCCTCACAACTGAGCCGTAAGAGGATGGCCTCACAACCGAGCCGCATGAGGATATCCTCACAACCGAGCCATATGAGGGTAGCCCTACAACCAAGTCGCATGAGGATGGCCTCACAACCGAGCCGCATGAGGGTGGCCCCACAACTGAACCGCATGTGGGTGGCCCTCCATCTGAACCACATAAGGGTGGCCCCCACAACTGAGCCGCATAGGGGTGGCCTCGTGTCAGAGCCGCATGGAAGTCTTTGAAGCGATCCGCTTAAGGAGCTTTAGAATTGGTGGATCATGCCAGCTATAAGGATTTTTCTCGTCTCTCTAGGAGCACGTCATTATGTCAGAGTCATTATTTTACCTTTATGTCAGAGCTGTCAATCCTTTGTGTCAGAGCAGCCGTATTACGTCAGAGCAATTAATGAGCGAGCTGCACAGAGTAGTTATGGCCAGCTGTAGAGGCCTATTTTTGAACCGCATAGGGCCACGTGGCTTTTCCCGAGCCGCATGGAGCTATCGGGGACTTTCGAGCCGCATGAAGCACTAAGGAACTTTTGAGTCGCATGAGGATCTAAGGGACTTTTGAGCCGCATAAAGCTCTAAAGGATGTTTGAGCCGCATGAAGCTCTAAGGGACTTTTGAGCCACATGAGACTCCCTCTATTTTGAGCCGCATGGACTTTTTTGTTCTTTTTCATGCTTCTACAAGACCCCCTTCAAAGTTTTCAATTTGTAAAATTGAAATATTTTGAATAAGAAGTATGGCTATGTCCGCATAAGCTCTTCTTACCGCATAGACTCCTCTGGCCGCATAGGATATTCTGGCCGCATGGACTGTTCTATCCGCATGGACTGCTCTGGCCGTATGGACTGCTCTAGCCGTATAGTGGTCCTGTGCCACGTAGGCGTCTCATTTAATTGCCTTTGATTTGCTTTGATTTAAAGTCGTCTTTTGGGATAGGAAACCAAGAGTCAGTTTTAAATATTTAGATTTTTTTCTTGATGATTACGAGTAATCTTTTGCATGCGGGGGATAGAAATCCAAGAGTCGGCCTTATCTTCTAGGCAGCGCGTAATGCGAAGCGTCCATCGATTCGTACGCCCCTCGTCAGCCTATAAATACGAGTACTTTTGGAAGAGAAAGACTCTTTACTTTTTTTTCTCTTCAACTTTTCTTGCCCTTAGTCGCCATCTTCTCTTCCTTCTCCGATCATCAATGGCTCCCAAAGCTTTCTCTAGCGCTGCGGCGAAGGGTAAGGGAGCGGCTTCCTCATCGACTGAGGTGCCCACAGTTCATCCCGACGATCACCCCGCCAATGATAGTAAGGATATTGGGACAAATTGTATGAACTCAAAACCCTAACCATCATGGCTACGCCGCATATTTTATGCGCGGGCCTTCTTCATCTTCATTGAACTGTTCAAGTTTATTGTGATGAATCCGCATACTATGCTGCATGTGCCGCATGTACATCTTATGTTCGAGCCGTATAAGCACTTTGTAAACTGGGCCGCATGATGACCCATCGAACTGTGCCGCATGAGACCCCACATAATCAGAGCCGCATAAGCTATTTTAAACTGGGCCGCATGAGCACCCGCTAAACAAAGCAGCATAAGCTCACTCGAACTGTGCCGCATGAGACCCCACCAAATCAGAGCCGCATAAGCTCTTTTAAACTGGGCCGCATAAGCTTCCTCGAACTATGCCGCAAGAGACCCCACCAAATCAGAGCTGCATAAGCCCTTTTAAACTGGGCCGCATAAGCTCCCTCTAAGCAGAGCCGTATAAGCTCACTTGAACTGGGCCGCATGAAGCCCCGCTAAACAGAACCACATAAGCTCATCTGAACTTGGCCGCATGAGGCCCTGTTAAACAGAGCCGCATAAGCTCCTTTGAACTGGGCCACATGAGCCCCCCTCCCCCCCCAAAAAATAGAGCCATATAAACTCCATTAAATTGAGCCGCATAAAGACCCGCCTGATCAGAGCCGCATAAGCTCGAAAACACTAAGCAGTTCTCCCTGGCCATCTTCTAACTTGTTTCTTTTATCCTTTTTTCAGTGAATTTGCCAGTCAATCCTGCGGAAGAACCTTTGGTAGGTCGCGCCCAATCTGCTGTAGGCTATAGGTTCGATCACATAGTCGAGTAAGTAGTGAACCAGCTTCCAAAAGACAAACCTGTGGAGAGGCTGAGAGACAGTAAAAACCAGTCCTTCTTCTTTATCTCGGGGATAATGAACTCAGGGCTGCTGGAGGGCAAACATCTAAAGCCTGCGTTCCTCTTCGGGGATGCCTTAACTGTAAAGAACTCCCAAGTTCTGGATATAACTGAGAGTTGGAGCTTTACTTCTGACGGGATGGCGATCCATATTCCTCTGATGGAGCGTCACATTCCACTGTCGTGGTTCAACATGCTGTCGATGGACAAAAAGATAGAGGATTCCTTGACTCTGAGTCGGTCTGGGATGTTCGTGGGCAACATCCACTATAACAACAACTTGGGGTCAGTGTATGTAGGCAAGGTACCGGTCAGCCGCTACATGATGGGATTAGCCTCGAGCAATTTCTTGAATGTGCAGGGTCCCAACTTCAAGTTCTCTCAAGCTGACACTTTCCTAAACCAGCTTGCTCGGAAGGGGTCCTATCCCGTTGGCCGGTTGTCGCTACCAAGTTGGATACACCCCCTCCCTTCGTGGACCAACCTGTCAACGTGGATCGCACGAAAATACGAGACTCTCCTGCGCGAGATTGGACACTACCATGCTATTCGGGACACCAGCTATGTCTTGCCCATAAATAAGAAATTGTTCATTGCTCTGCAGGAAATGTACAACTGCCGTACGGGGACCTTTTTTACACCCGTAGGGCTCCACGAGATGCATGACGTCTCCAAGCCACCTTGGGGAAATGAGGTCTTTGAAGTGTACACTCCCACGAATGAAGAGTTCGAGAGTTTGAGGAGACGTTCCCGAGCTTCGTTGCCGTCTACCGGGAATTGCTGTGTCATCACAGCACGTGCCAGCAGATGTTGAAGAAAAAGAACGACAGCTCGGAAGGGAACCTTCCTCACACAAAGGCCTGGCTCACCTACCTTTTTAAGCTCGGTGCCTCAGGCCGGATTTTTTCCCGAAGTCCTCGAACTCGGGAGAAGGTGCAGGACCAAGTGTCAACCGCCAAGAGGGTAAGAACCACCGGTGATAGGTTCGGGAGTCAATCTAACTCTTTTGCTTATTTTTGTCAAGACACTCAGCAGTTGTTCGAGAAGGCTCTTCTGGCAGGATTCCTGATGGTGTGGCTTCGGAATTGCGTAGTCTCAGGAGGGGCTGGTTCTATTGAGAGGATCAGCCATAATTTTATCCTCCCTGCTGTAAAGCTGGTCTTCGGGGTCAGACTAGCTCTTCTTCCGACCATCGTGGCCTTCGCACTTTCACGTCCAAGGTCACCGCCCGTGACATGACGAAGGACTTTGAACGCATTGAGCTGCCCTATCATTATCTGATGGGGTGGCTGTTGATACATTGTCGGTCTTTGATGAGGCCTGGCCCGGAAGATGGCGTAACTGCTGATGACGCTTTCATCTTCCAGTATCGCCGTATGCCTTGGGATTGCGAGACTATGCGCTCCTATCAGATGGCGCTAGCGAGAGTCGACAGATACACTTTTTTTGTGTCTGTTCCTTAATTTATTGCTGAGAAAGTGAGGGTCGTACATCTTGATGATATTGGGCCTCCCCACTTCTTATTCGACAAGATGATCCTTTGGTTGCTCAACATTCGTCCCGCCCACCTAGTATACCGCAACCACAACACTGTCTACTTGGAGCCCTACTTGCCCAGTAGGTTCTTCCGACAGTTTGGGTATAGTCAGTTATTCTTGGACAGTCCCAGCTCTTGCATGGATTTTGAAGGTAGCATCCTTGACGGCATCAGGGCCTGGCACTATTATAATACGGTTCACACCCGTACCAGCTTCTCAATTCATGATGCTGGGGAATCAGGAGAGATCTTATATTTGGCAGCTCTATACCAAGTCATGGCGAACAAGCCTCCTGTTGATTTTGACCCGAGTGCCAGCTTCATTGTTGGTACTGGCTTGGAGGAGAAGTCCAAGGGGTCCAAGGCGAGGAAGAAGAGGGAGGACATGGTTGCTGCGTCGGACTTGGGGTCTACCAATGCGGACGAAGAGGATGACGAGCATGACCCTGATAACTCTCTTTCTTTCGCAGAAGATGTGGTGACGGATCAGCCGCCTGTCATACCTGGTCCTTCACGCAAGCGAAGCAGGCATGAGTCCGCTGATCGCGGCATAACTTACTCCGTAAAATGGGCCACGGTTCAGCCTCGTGGGTTGCTCATTAAGGAGAGACGCGAGGATGTTGACGCTGTTTTGGAGGTGAATTGAATTACAACCATCTTCTTCTTTAGCTCTTCTTTTTCCTGAACTATGACCTAATCATTTTTCTTTTCCCTCTAGGCGTCAGGAGAAGGGGATTTTCCAGAGCCGGCTGCTGCCTCTGCGGTCGACCCGGCTCTAACTACAATAATTAGAGATATGAGTGCCGGGATTCTCCAAGCGACGGCTGAGGTTCCTCCAGTTGTTGACGTCCCAACACAAGGCGACGTGGTCTCTGCTGAACCCGTCCCCAAGATTGCTGAATTTCAGTCGGGTGATGCTGATCCAGTTGTATCTCCTTCCGGGGCAGCTGGGGCAGAGGAACCGTCTGTATTCGGCTCGGATGTCACTGGTGAAGAGGCTACGACGGCTGTAAGCGAACCTCAGTCTCAGCAACTCTCCCCCGGTAAGATAAGTCAAATCTTGACTAGTGAGGAGGTTCATTTACTCTATCATCACATCCTTCGGGTTAAGCTGATTGATGGTTGCTTCGGACATACAGTTCCTGCTCCTTCACTGCCAACGACGGACATTATCGAAGGAGAGTTCGCCAGAGGGGATCTGGTGGAAGAGAATATGCCTCCTCCTCCTCCAGTTTACATTGAGGGGCCTCCTGCTGGATCGAGTTCCGGAGAGCAAGCGGCGGAACGGCCGGAGTAGGGAGAACTGGTCCCTGCACCCTCCTCTGTTCATGTGGCTCCGGTGGTCGACCTGTCTGCCCTGTCGAGTCTCCAAATCCTTCGGGCGGCAGAGGAGAAATTGGCTGCAATTCAAGCATCTTTTTGCTCGGAACTTATTTTTCTTGTGCCAGGGACATCGAGTTCCGGTGTATCTTCTTCGACACTGCCAGTTACTCTTCCTCTTACGCTATCTTCTTCAGAAGTCCTAGATAAATCGTCAAAGGATGTGGTTGACAGTTTCTACCGCCACCTGAAGCGAGGGGTTGAGGCTGCCGTGGAGAAGGGGACTTCTTTTGCCTTGGCCCGTCAATGCACCCGTGGCCAAATTGAACTCCTTAGAACCCTCCCCGGTGGGGCAGGTATAGTTGAGCTCCTGTAACGCTCCAGTCCCAAAATACGTAGGACTAGGAACGTAGACATGCCAGCTGTATTCATACGAAGTATACTCCAATATATGGAAGCCTCGTATAAATACATAAGCTGTAAAATGCAGTAGAACCATAACTAATCTCATCCACACAAAAATGAATAAAAGTTATATAATAAAAATGAATTTGTCTTGATACAATATGTTGGGCGGAGACAAATCCACTACCAACAAAATGAAAAAAAGTACATAAAAAAAAATAACTTTGGCGAGCGAAGCGAAGACGATCCAAGTGCAATCATCCTCGAGAAATAGCAATGAACACGGCTAGAGCTAGAATACCTACGAAAGACAATAGCATACACCTGGCAAGACAACCAGGTCCTCAGAGGGACGTAACAAGACACATAATAGCATGCCATATAAACTGAATAAATATTGCTCAATAAATAAGTAAATCGAATTTATAACATGGTCCAATACGCACCTACTGAACGAGCGTACCATCTCCCCAACCAAACAAGGACAGAAGATGGTAAACTAATTCACGGCGACGTATCTTTCCATGCTAAGAATCCGATATGGTATCCGGACCCCAACAAGGTTCAATACCTTCTCATCGAAGTAGTAAGTCACACCTACAACCAAACAAGGACAAGATGTGACGAACTAATCCGCGACAAGTTATTGTTCCAAGCCACGGTCAGATACAAGTACCCAAACCAAAAGTACTCGTACCTAACGGATAGGGTAGCCTACCATTCTAAGTGAAATGTTGTTAAGAACAATCCTTCCTACGCATGGGCCCTGGCTGAATAGGATCGGCGTAGTCCCCCTTTGGGCACCAGAGGCCCCAGCAGGAAGAGCATGACGTTCTGCAGAATCGTCAGTGGCCGTCAGTAATCTTGGGTCATCAACCCCGTATCTCCAGCGGAGAGTCCGGGTAATAAGGGAAGTGCATCGAAGCCCATACGCTAAAGAATTGTCCTCCCCGCCCAATGCCTACTGTGTTGTATCCACAACACAAACCACTATAACCGCTAAGTCAAACTAGCATGCAACCTCTATTAGCGGTTATTCCTATCGCACGGCTTGTACATACTGGTGGCCAGCCAATCACGCACTTCCGTGTTCTACATGCGACACACAACTTCGTGTTATAACGTGTCAAGGCCAATGAATGCGACACACAAGGTGGTCTCTTAAATCTAGGTTTAATGTGAGAAAAATAATACACATCAGGAAATGTAAATGAACAGTTATGCCATGTATCACAGTTTATTTTGCATAAAGAAAATAGGTAATGCATGAAAATATGAGCTAAAATAATTAAACAGCTAATGGCAAGGTGTCTTGCCTGGTAGAGCGCCTGGTGTGCTGCGATAATCAATGTGGCACGAACTGCGACTTCGGTGCAACAACTATACATGGAGACCCCTGTTGATGGCACGGTCAGTTCCATTGGGTCCAGAAGGGTCGAGTTAGTTAGGGTGGACATAAGGTAGTAGAGAATTTGGTGACAGGATGGGAATAGGAGGATCGGTTACGGACAGGAGAGAAATCAAGGAATAATGGATAAAATATATTTATATTTACGAGTTTTTGAAAATATTTAAAATTCCAAAAACTAGCTTTCATGAGTCAAAATATATATATAGGAAAAATACCTAAAGTAAGAAAATTATTTTCGGTAAAAACTCTAAGTTGTCAAAATACCATTTTGATAGGAAGATATTAGTTAAAATTACTTTAGGTAATTATTTTAAAAGCCTATATTCATGATAACTTATCTTTTTGTCAAATACTTTTAGTACATAAAAATAGGTATACAAAATATAATACATAATTAGGGTTTCCAATCCAACCTTTTGAAACTATAAATGGCCTAAACCAAATGCTATATTTCGTTACACTTTATAAAATAAATAATAATAATCACTAAATAAAATAATAATAATTACTCCTAACAATATACTTATACTCATATACTGACTAATTCTAATACTATTAATAAAAATAATAATAATTAAATATATCTATAATGAATCATGCCAACCAGTTGGCACAGCAGTCAATACTGCTACATACTTCCAAAAAAAACGTCAATACTAACAAAACAAAAAAGGAATGAGAGAGAAAAGCTTCAGAAAAAGAAAAATTGAGGAAGGAACGAGCGGAAGGGGAAGAGAGAGAGAGATCGAGAGGGGGAGAGAGCAGAGCGGTTCGGTGAGGAAGAGGGAGAGGGGAGCGGGAGGTGGACGAGTCGGCGGAGGAATCGCCGGTGGCGGAGCGCTGGGCTCGGCGCGCGGCGGACGCGGCGACTACGGGTACGGGGGTTTGCGAGCGCGCCATGGTCGCTGCACCAGAGGAGGCGGCTAGGGCTCGATTCGGCGGCGAAGTTAAAGGGCGAGGCGGAAAGGAGATAGCTGCGGCGGTGGCCGGAGCAAGAGGGTGGCGCCGGCGGGAGAAGGAGGATGGGGGAGCTCAGACGGAGGAGAAGAACTCGAGCTCTGGTTGGGTTTTTGCGGCGGCGAGGCTACGGGACTTGGCGGCGGCGGAGCTCGCCGGTCCAGGAAGGACGGAGGGTACGCGCAGCCGTTGGGTACGTGGCTTGGCAAGGGATGCGGAGGTCGACACGGTAGTGGTCGGACGCGGACATCGCGAGGGAAACGGCGACTAGGGACGGAACGAGCTCGGCTAACTCGGCCGGCAGAGCACTGGGGTTCCGGGGGGTCGCGGCTACGCGGGGGCGGCGCTCGACTTCAGGTGAGGTTAGGGTTAGGGTTTTCTTCTTTGTTTTTCTGGTGTTGGGGTGTATTTTGGGTGGTGGCCAACCTGTGATGGCCGGGGTGGCGATGGTGTTTGTGATGCTGGCGATGGTGGCAGTGGTGGTGGGTGATGGTCGACGGAGATGGTGGTTGGTGATGCTGGTGGCGGCAGGTTGTCGAGGTTTGGCCAGATTTGGCGGTGGTGGTTGTTTGGCGTGGGCGATGTCCATGGCTGTGGTGGTGGTGGCGACTTCGTGGTAATGGTGGCGCTGCGGGTTGGGGTCGGTGTTGGTAGGGTGGTGTACTGGTGTTTGTGGTCGTGGCATACGGACGAGGTGGCTGGAGAGGGAGGAAAGGTGCTGTGGCGGTGGTTAGAACAGGTGTTAGGTTTAGGATTTGGATTCAACTGTGTCGAGTTGTCGACACGAGAGGGATGAATAATGTATATGTAAATAACATTGGAATAAGATATTGAAAAGACACCCGGGGTCGGACCCGAGGCCGTCACGGCTGACACGGGAGATGTTGGACACAGACACGAGGCACTCACTTTGTGGTGGAAATTTGTGGAGAAATAATGGAAATTGGAGGAGTACCTGCCTATTTATAGGATGTGGGAATTCCCAATTTGGATAGGATTAGGAATAGATTAAAACCCAAGTAGATAAATCATATATTTAATTTAAAACCAAATCCAAATACAAATCTAATTCCAAATACAATTCAAATTTTAAATATCTAATTTAAATCAAATTAAATACTTTTAGTTTACAATCAAATTAATTTAAAATATAGATAGTTTACTATTTAAATGTATCCATGGAATCAAATCAAAATTTAAACTGTCACACATATTCCAAAAATATGTTTTCCAAAAATACTATGATAAATAAATTTCAAAAATAATAATCCTTTTGAATAATAAATCTTTTTTAATAATAAAATATTAATATTAAATAATTTCAAAAATACATTATTATTTAAAATAAATAAATATTTATGAAATAAATATTTTTGCACGAAAATTTTTATTATTAATAACTGCTAAAAATAATAGACTTTTTATGGCAAGAATAATAAGTCTATATAATATTTTGAAAGTGTAAGAAAATAAAAATAATTGTTTTTCTAAAATATGTACGCTCGCACATATTCGCACTCGTCGAGCAAACGAAAATTTCGCATACGGCGTACAATACGACTACATGACATTTAGTACAAAAATTTTAAATCCATGCAAATTAATAAATAAATAAATTATAAAAAAATAGTAAAAATTTAGGGGTTTTACATCCTACCCAACTTAAAAGAATTTCGTCCTCGAAATTAAGAATTAGTAGGGGGTGAGAGGACACAAGGGGGGTATCGATGGGGAACAATCGATAACAATTCATATCGTAAGAATTTACGGTCTAGATCGTAAAAAAATAATACAGTATGAATGAGGGTCACGATTAAGAGAACGAAATAGATTTGCTTTAATTAAGCGATTAGAGGGTCTTGATAGGGTCGAGTAGTTTGGGATGAAAATATAGCAACATCGAGTGAGAATGGTTATAGCCGATAGGAAGGCTAGAGGAAGTTATGGTATAACGCTTTAGTCCTCCTAAAATAGGTGAAGGCGAAAGCAATATAGAGTTCGAAGGAGGCGTTATCGAATACGAATACGTGATTCAAAGACGATCGAATAATTTCAAAGGAATTGTCAAGACAGTCGTGGATGGGATTGTAAGGGCAAAGTTTAATTATGTCCCCATCCACGTAGAATAATAGACAAAAGCGAACAAAAGTGCACTTGGTTGATCAGACCATCATGCACCGGTTCTGATTAGACAATATGTTAGTGAGCGGCCGCTCAATAGCATAAGTCATGAACAAACTCGATAAATGGTTGAGTTTGCAAAACTAGATTATAGTTGCAATATTAGTCAAAGTGGTAAAACATAGGCACGAGAGATTTAGATTAAAAGAATGTAGAATGATTCTAAGTCATACAGTTGTCCTATAGTCTTCTTGTCCAAGTCCTTGGTTGGCTAGACGGGTTAGGTCCTCTAGATTCTAGGATCTAAATAAGCTTGCTAATATAGGTCACTAGGTCAAAGGGGTTGCTAGTTCATAAGGTATTCTACCCAACTTAAAGAATTAAACTAATGGTGTTTTGGGACAACTAACTAGTAGGGTCAATCTCTAGCAAGCACGAAGGGAAGATAGGAATAGGGATGGAAGGAAGCAAGCAAGATGCAATTGATGAGTCAAACGGTAGATAAAATCAAGGAAAGAGGTCAAGTATGTGGATGAGATCCTAAACTTCTAATCCTATACGCAGGCTTGCTTGGTACGGTAAAGTAACCAAACAATTTATCTTGACCTGCATGGGCCACCACAAAAACATGTAACGCCCCAGTCCCAAAATACGTAGGACTAGAAACGTAGACATGCCAGCTGTATTCATACGAAGTATACTCCAATATATGGAAGCCTCGTATAAATACATAAGCTGTAAAATACAGTAGAACCATAACTAATCTCATCCACACAAAAATGAATAAAAGTTATATAATAAAAATGAATTTGTCTTGATACAATATGTTGGGCGGAGACAAATCCACTACCAACAAAATGAGAAAAAGTACATGAGAAAGAATAACTTTGGCGAGCGAAGCGAAGACGATCCAAGTGCAATCATCCTCGAGAAATAGCAATGAACACGGCTAGAGCTAGAATACCTACGAAAGACAATAGCACACACCTGACAAGACAACCAGGTCCTCAGAGGGACGTAACAAGACACATAATAGCATGCCATATAAACTGAATAAATATTGCTCAATAAATAAGTAAATCGAATTTATAACATGGTCCAATACGCACCTACTAAACGAGCGTACCATCCCCCCAACCAAACAAGGACAGGAGATGGTAAACTAATTCACGGCGACGTATTTTTCCATGCTAAGAATCCGATATGGTATCCGGACCCCAACAAGGTTCAATACCTTCTCATCGAAGTAGTAAGTCACACCTACAACCAAACAAGGACAAGATGTGACGAACTAATCCGCGACAAGTTATTGTTCCAAGCCACGGTCAGATACAAGTACCCAAACCAAAAGTACTCGTACCTAACGGATAGGGTAGCCTACCATTCTAAGTAAAATGTTGTTAAGAATAATCCTTCCTACGCATGGGCCCTGGCTGAATAGGATCGGCGTAGTCCCCCTTTGGGCACCAGAGGCCCCAGCAGGAAGAGCATGACGTTCCGCAGAATCGTTAGTGGCCGTCAGTAATCTTGGGTCATCAACCCCGTATCTCCAGCGGAGAGTCTGGGTTACAAGGGAAGTGCATCGAAGTCCATACGCTAAGGAATTGTCCTTCCCGCCCAATGCCTACTGTGTTGTATCCACAACACAAACCACTATAACCGCTAAGTCAAACTAGCATGCAACCTCTATTAGCGGTTATTCCTATCGCACGGCTTGTACGTACTGGTGGCCAGCCAATCACGCACTTCCGTGTTCTACATGCGACACACAACTTCGTGTTATAACGTGTCAAGGCCAATGAATGCGACACACAAGGTGGTCTCTTAAATCTAGGTTTAATGTGAGAAAAATAATACACAGCAGGAAATATAAATGAATAGTTATGCCATGTATCACAGTTTATTTTGCATAAAGAAAATAAATAATGCATGAAAATATGAGCTAAAATAAATAAACAGCTAATGGCAAGGTGTCTTGCCAGGTAGAGCGCCTGGTGTGCTGCGATAATCAATGTAGCACGAACTGCGACTTCGGTGCAACAACTATACATGGGGACCCCTGTTGATGGCACGGTCAGTTCCATTGGGTCCAGAAGGGTCGAGTTAGTTAGGGTGGACATAAGGTAGTAGAGAATTTGGTGACAGGATGGGAATAGGAGGATCGGTTACGGACAGGAGAGAAATCAAGGAATAATGGATAAAATATATTTATATTTACGAGTTTTTGAAAATATTTAAAATTCCAAAAACTAGCTTTCATGAGTCAAAATATATATATAGGAAAAATACCTAAAGTAAGAAAATTATTTTCGATAAAAACTCTAAGTTGTCAAAATACCATTTTGATAGGAAGATATTAGTTAAAATTACGTTAGGTAATTATTTTAAAAGCCTATATTCATGATAACTTATCTTTTTGTCAAATACTTTTAGTACATAAAAATAGGTATACATAATGTAATACATAATTAGGGTTTCCAATCCAACCTTTTGAAACTATAAATGGCCTAAACCAAATGCTACATTTCGTTACACTTTATAAAATAAATAATAATAATCACTAAATAAAATAATAATAATTACTCTTAACAATATACTTATACTCATATACTGACTAATTCTAATACTATTAATAAAAATAATAATAATTAAATATATCTATAATGAATCATGCCAACCAGTTGGCACAGTAGTCAACACTGCTACATACTTCCAAAAAAAATGTCAATACTAACAAAACAAAAAAGGAATGAGAGTGAAAAGCTTCAAAAAAAAGAAAAATGGAGGAAGGAACGAGCGGAAGGGGAAGAGAGAGAGATTGAGAGGGGGAGAGAGCGGAGCAGTTCGGTGAGGAAGAGGGAGAGGGGAACGGGAGGTGGACGAGTCGGTGAAGGAATCGCCGGTGGCGGAGCGCTGGGCTCGACGCACGGCGGACGCGGCGACTACGGGTACGGGGGTTTGCGAGCGCGCTGTGGTCGCTGCGCCGGAGGAGGCGACAAGGGCTCGATTCGGCGGCGAAGTTAAAGGGCGAGGCGGAGAGGAGATAGCTACGGCGGTGGCCGGAGCAAGAGGGTGGCGCCGGCGGGAGAAGGAGGATGGAGGAGCTCAGACGGAGGAGAAGAACTCGGGTTCGGGTTGGGTTTTTGCGGCGGCGAGGCTACGGGACTTGGCGGCGGCGGAGCTAGCCGGTCCAGGAAGGGCGGAGGGCGCGCGCAGCCGGTGGGTGCGCGGCTTGGCAAGGGATGCGGAGGTCAACACAGTGGTGGTCGGATGCAAACATCGCGAGGGAAACGACGACTAGGGGCGGAGCGAGCTCGGCTGACTCGGCCGGCGGAGCACTGGGGTTCCGACGGGTCGCGGCTACGCGGGGGCGGAGCTCGACTTCAGGTGAGGTTAGGGTTAGGGTTTTTTTCTTCTTTGTTTTTCTGGGGTTGGGGTGTATTTTGGGTGGCGGCCAACTTGTGATGGCCGGGGTGGCGATGGTGTTTGTGATGCTGGCGATGGTGGCAGTGGTGGTGGGTGATGGTCGATGGGGATGGTGGTTAGTGATGCAGGTGGCGGCAGGTTGTCGAGGTTTAGCCAGATTTGGCGGTGGTGGTTGTTTGGCGTGGGCGATATCCATGGCTTTGGTAGTGGTGGCGACTTTGTGGTGATGGTAGCACTGCGGGTTGGGGGTCGGTGTTGGTAGGGTGGTGTACTGGTGTTTGTGGTCGCGGCGTACGGACGAGGTGGCTGGAGAGGGAGGAAAGGTGCTGTGGCGGTGGTTAGAACAGGTGTTAGGGTTAGGATTTGGATTCAACTGTGTCGGGTTGTCGACACGAGAGGGATGAATAATGTATATGTAAATAATATTGGAATAAGATATTGAAAAGACACCCGGGGTCGGACCCGAGGCCGTCACGGCTGACACGGGAGATGTTGGACACAGACACTAGGCACTCACTTTGTGGTGGAAATTTGTGGAGAAATAATGGAAATTGGAGGAGTACCTGCCTATTTATAGGTTGTGGGAATTCCCAATTTGGATAGGATTAGGAATAGATTAAAAACCAAGTAGATAAATCATATATTTAATTTAAAACCAAATCCAAATACAAATCTAATTCCAAATACAATTCAAATTTTAAATATCTAATTTAAATCAAATTAAATACTTTTAGTGTACAATCAAATTAATTTAAAATATAGATAGTTTACTATTTAAATGTATCCATGGAATCAAATCAAAATTTAAACTGTCACACATATTCCAAAAATATGTTTTCCAAAAATACTATGATAAATAAATTTCGAAAATAATAATCCTTTTGAATAATAAATCTTTTTGAATAATAAAATATTAATATTAAATAATTTCGAAAATACATTATTATTTAAAATAAATAAATATTTATGGAATAAATATTTTTGTACGAAAGTTTTTATTATTAATAACTGCTAAAAATAATAGACTTTTTATGGCAAGAATAATAAGTCTATATAATATTTTGAAAGTGTAAGAAAATAAAAATAATTGTTTTTCTAAAATATGTACGCTCGCACATATTCGCACTCGTCGAGCAAACGAAAATTTCGCATACGGCGTACAATACGACTATATGACATTTAGTGCAAAAATTTTAAATCCATGCAAATTAATAAATAAATAAATTATAAAAAAAATTAGTAGAAATTTAGGGGTTTTACAGCTCCTAGAGCCCAAATTGCTAGAGGCGGATCAGCTTGTGGCCCAGTTCAAAGTACTGCGGCAAGTTGATCTGTCTTCAGCAATAGATAAGGAGCGGGCCTTCCTCATCACTGCCATGGAGAAGGTAAGGGCTGCACAAAAAGCATCCAAGCCGATTATAATGAAGGACCTCTGCGATCTCTCTCTGCAGTATGATCAGTTGAGCCGCAGGGGAGAGGATTGTATTGCTCAGAAAGCGGTCGCCTCCTGTGGGATAATTGATACGAGAGAGCAGATCTTCGAGCTTCAGAGGAAATTGACTTTCTTGGAATCTAAACTCGAGGCTGTCCGTGCGGATAAGGAACTAATTGTTCATGAGGCCGATAAGGTCACCCGAACTTCTGCTGACTTGGAGCGTGCTCTGAAGAGGCTTGAAGATAGATTGCAGGCCTACGCGCATCTGGAGGATGTGGAGCGGTTGACTCAGGAGGCCGAGCGCCGGGCCAAGCAGCGGTTTGAGCGGTCGACGGCCGTGCTGAGGGACCGTCTCAGAGAATTATGTGTCGCCGAACCATAGTCGGCCTTTTTCTTTCTTTCTTTGTTATTTTCCTTCATTTTAAAAGGGATGCGGTCCCCGAACATGTTGTACTTTTGTTTTTCAATAAAAGACTATATTTATACCATCCATCATCTATTGTGTTTGTACCGTATTTTTGGTATTATAATGTTTGCGCCACTGGGGGACTTTTTGTGGACCTATTACCCTTGGCATACCCTGGTTTTAGGTATGGATAATAAGTTTGATAGAGATACCTAGAACGATTTCGTGGTGAGACATAGAAGTTCTTGGTATTGGGCGAAAGAATGCCATGGAACAGCTGGGCTCCAAAGGCAAGTGATAATGGGAAAAGAGGCGCATGCACTAGGGGGCCTAGTACAGCATTTGTGGTCAACTACGGACATTTGTGGTCAACTGTGGACATTTGTGGTCAACTGTGGACATTTGTGGGCCTATTATCCTTGGCGTACCCTGGTTTTGTGTACGAATAATAAGCCGAGAGAAAACTAACATACTTACTCAGAGGTAATGAGGACGTGGTAAATATGAGGGTTTCTTCAACAGAGTCTTCCTACTCATAGGTAATGAGGACGTGGCAGGGGTGGACACCATGAAGGGTACATAGAACAACTCAGAGGTAATATGGACGTGGAAGTTCTACGTGAGGGGTGGTTTATTTTTGATGAAAGTGAAACAACTCAGAGGTGACATCGACGTGGTTGTTTCGAAAAATTTGTGGATCTGTTACCCTGTTTATGCACTGAAAGTGTAGGTACTAGATCATGAGGAAGATGCTCTTTTGGGAAGAAAGTTCAGAGGTATGATCATACATGACTTACTACCCAGAAGATGCGATATAGATTCATTTGGGATGACTAGAGTGTAAGTTCAGCGGTACCTGGGGGCACATAACTTAACAGTCCGGTTGATTCGGAGGATGTCGCTTAGACATAATACTTCTTCAGGACCTTGCCGTTGACGGGCAATATGAGCAAGTCTCTGTTTTATTTTGTAAGGCGGTAGGCACCATTGGAGAATACATCCTCAATGACAAATGGGCCTTCCCACTTTGGCTGGAATTTGTCGCCGGTTTTGTTAGTCATAACCATCGGCCTCCGAACTGCTAGAACGAGATCGCCCACTTGGAATGTTCTGAGTTTAACCTTCTTTTTGAAGGCTCCAGAGATGCATGTTTGATACAGCTCGATTCGTTGTTGAGCTAACAGGCATTTCTCATCTAAGGCCTCCAACTCTTGTAGCCGGCGACGGTAATTATCATCCGTCATCAATCGATAGGTGAGGACGACACAGAGCGAGGGGATTTGAGTCTCCAGTGGGAGAACTGCCTCACTCCCATACACTAGAGAGAATGGTGTGTTTCCGGTGGCCGTCTGGACTGTAGTACGGTACGTCCATAAGCATTCGCCAATCTTTTTATTCCAGTCGCGTTTGTTGGAAGACACGAACTTCTTGAGCAGCTTGATTATAGTTTTATTGAATGCTTCTGCCAACCTATTCGCCGCCGAAATGTATGATGTTGAAGCAACATTCTATATTCGATGTTTGTCGCAAAACCGATAGAAGGCGTGGCTTGCGAATTACGGACCGTTGTCGTAGATGATCCTTCGACGCAGTCCGAAGCGATAGATGACGTGATGCTTGAGGAAGCTGATCACATTTGATGTCTTCACCTCTGCAAGCGGGATAACTTTCGCCCATTTGTAGAAGTAATCTGTAATTGGCAGTATAAAGCGGTGTCCTCTGGATGAAGGTGGGGTGATAGGACCAATGATATCCATTCCCTATGCCTCAAATGGCCAGGATGCCACCGTTGGGTGTATGAATTTAGATGGTTGGTGTATGAAATCTACGTAGACTTGACAAGATTTGCACTTTCTTGTGTAGTCTATTGCATCTGCCACTATCGTAGGCCAGTAGTAGCCCATCCGGCGAAGGCGATCTTGCAATTTCGGGCCAAGCTGATGGGCCCCGCAGATGCCATCATGTGCTTCATGTACAGCTTCTTTGGCTTCTGTATTGGACAAACACCGAAGCAGTAATCCATCGTATGACCGCCAATACAGCATCTTTGTTTCTGTATCGTAGGAGAATCTGAGAGAACGTCTTCTAATAGAGGTGGCTTCTTTCGGGTACTCCAGCAAGATGCCATAAACTACAAAGTCAATAAATAGGATCCTCCAATTCGGTGTCTCATCAATCGTCAGAGAAGAATGACTCAACAAATTGGACGTTGTTCTTCGGACAGACCAAATCATGGCCTATTACGTCCACCAAATAATGAGTATATTTTAGGACCGCCAGAGAAGCGGCCAGTCCTGCTAAGGCGTCGACTTCAATGTTTCGGAGTCTCGAAACATGTTCTATGAAGAACTCTTTCAGAGACGTAATAATGGCGATCGTAAACTGATGATAGGGGATCATGTCTTCATGACGAACTTCGTATGAACCCCGAATCTGATTGACGATTAACTGTGAATTGCCATATGCCCCTAGGTACTCTACCCCAAGTTCTTTTGCGAGTCGGAGGCCGATAACCAAGGCGTTGTACTCGGCCATGTTGTTCGAGCAGGGTTCTGTAAGGGAATATGCTCGGTTGATCACCAAACCAACAAAAAAAATCAGTACCACTTCGACCCCAACGACAATATTGCCCTTGGGCTCGGTTCTTGAAGCACCATCAAAGAATATTTGCCAGACGGAATCATGGGAAGCCATATTTGAATTGGCGACCTCGTCTGGAATCTTTTCATATATTCTGGTTGACTCCGAACCTGGGTGGGCTGCTAAAAAGTCCGCCAGAGCTTGACCTTTAACAGCCTTTTACGGGACGAAGATCATGTGGTAGGGAGACAGTAATATCTTTAAGGTAGTAAAGCGAGAGCTGAGCGCACCTGGCTTGGTCATGAGAACCCTGAGGAGGTTAACTCGTGATATGACATGGATGGTTTATCCTGTAACATAGTGTCGCGCCTTCTGGATAGCAAATACCACAGCAAGATATTCCTTCTCCATGATGATATATCTATGCTCAGGCCCAATCATCATTCGGCTGAGGTAATAGATAGCTTGTTCATGCCCCGCGTCATTATTTTGTGCTAGTAGAGCACCGAGGAAATGCTCCATCGCTCGTACATAAAGCAAGAACGGCTTTTCAGCAACCGGGGCCACCAGAACTTGAGGCTTTGACAGATATTCTTTGATGTTGTCGAATGCGCGTTGGCACTCTTCATCCCATACGAATGAGACGCCCTTCTTCATGAGGTGGGTGAATGGTTGACATCGCCCGGAGAGGTTAGAGATGAACCTCCTGATGTAAGCTAGCCTCTTTTGAAGGCCTTGGAGTTCACGGAGATTTCTCGGGGGACCCATCTCCATGATTACCTTCGTCTTCTCCGGATCTATATGAATTCCCTGGGCAGTAATGATAAAACCCAGGAATTTTCCACTAGATACGCCCAAGAAGGATTTGGTAGGATTCATCTTCAAGTTGTGCTCTCGCATCAGGTCGAATACCGTCCTCAGATCTTACAGATGGTCTTCCTTAGAGCAGCTTTTGATAGCGATGTCATCAACATAACACTCCACGGTCTTACACAGGTGATCTCTAAAGATGACACTCATGGCTCTTTGATATGTGGTGCCAACATTCTTTAAACCGAAAGGCATGACTGTGTAACAGTACATGCAAATTGATGTTCGGAATGACGTATGCTTCTCATCGTCAAAAAATATCTTGATTTGGTTGTATCCAGAGAAACCATCCATGAATGACATGTGCTCAAAATCACATGTGTTGTCGATCATGATGTCCATGATGGGAAGAGGAAACTCATCTTTAGGACATGCTTCGTTTAGATTTCAAAAGTCGATGCAAATTTGAATCTTTCCATTCTTCTTGAGGACTGGTACTATGTTGGCGACCAAGTCTGGATGTTGTTTCTCCCGGATGAAGCAGCTGGCTATCAATTTGTTTACCTCAGCTTCGATAGATTTCATGATGTCCAGACGAAAATGTCTTTGCTGTCGCTTGACCGGCTTTGCGTCTGGATGAATGTTGAGTTTATAAAGTACAACCTCAGGGTTTAGCCCTGGCATGTCTTCATAGCTCCAGGCGAATACGTCAATGTACTCTCTGACGAGTTGCAAAAGCGCCTCCCGTTCTTCGTCTGTCAGGCTTTTGCGGACGAAGATCGGCTTTGGAGAGGACTCATCGCCGAGGTCAACTTGCATAACCTCATCTTAAGTGGGAGGTTTACAGAGTTTAAAGCATTTCTTCCACTGTGCATCTAGTTGCTGGACCCAAGGTTCCAACTCGAGAAGTTCGAGTACATCTTCGTCTTCTTCGTAGGCATCTGCAAACGCCATATTGCCAGACAGAGCTTGCCTGAATATGTCCCCGATGCTGACATCCGAATCAGAAGTTGGTGATCCGGTTGAACGTGAATGCCAGTCGCATTCCTCATCTGAGCTTTCAGGAGTTGTTGTAGGTGTAACATAACCTAGCCCACATCTGGTCTTGTTGTAATAATCTCGTATTTTTCCAGCCGGGACTGGCAACTGTAAGGGTAACTGTCGACCAATACCGTAGTTTAAGCCTGGCGTAGTCTCCAGATCATACTCCTATTTTTGCATGAGGTACTTGGATCGGAAGCTATACAGATAAAGGGGCAGTGTCCCGGTGTCGGGTTCGAGATCAGCTTCTTCTATCCTGAAGGGTTGTGGATCATTCTTCCGGCCAAAGACGATTGGATGATCCTTTCCCTCGACTATGAAGCAAGCGTCTTCTACGGAAGTAAGTTGGTTTGTGTTGTAGACATTTGTCACCTGTGTGTGTAGGTGGGTGCATATACCGTGTTCCATAGCATATATTATACAAAGCTTATTAAGCTCGAGGTAGTTCAAAGATAGCCCTTTATTGATGAAGTAAGGTATCTTTTCCGGTGGAATTACATCATCTGCGGACGGAATATCAGTATGAGCAGCCACATACTTGGCCATCTCTAACTCTTCTTCGGCCACCCCCTGTGTCAATGAAGACCGGAAGGATGACCTGGACAGCTTAATCATCAGGGGCTCCACTGGTGGTTCAGAATGTGGAGTCGTTGGCGCACTAGCGACCCCCAATTTGGTGCTCGGTGCTGGACGGGGAGTTGTTGGCTCGCTAGCAGTCCCCGGCTTAGTGCTCGATTGTTGACTCATTCTAGGAAGACGAATCATCATCGGCTTGACAGAGGGATTGAGCTCCTCTGTTTGTTGCTGGCCGGCTCTCGACAGCCTGATTGTCAGTGGCTCCATAGTGGGTCTTGGCCCTTGGCCATACCTTGGCAGTCGGATTATCATCTTCTCCTTTCTGCAGTGAGCACCAGGAGACCAGTTGCTTCTCTACGTAGAGTGGCTGTCAAAGGTGCAGTCTTTCCTGGTTTGCGAGGTTGTAGATGGATCCTCAAAGGTTCCTCTGACCCCGCAATGGCCTCCGTCTGCTCTTGAACATCTTCGTTGATCATATACCTTTTTGACTTCTCATACATGCAGGAATCTGAATAGTAGGATTCGACCCCTTTGAAGGGATCGATGTCGGCAAATTCTGTCATCACGAAGCCGTACTTGTCGACGTACTTGAAGCACTGGTGCAATGTAGAAGGCACGATCATATAATCGTGTATCCACGGATGCCCAAAAGAATATTGTAGGAGGTGTCTGCGTCGATGACATAGCAGGTTACTTCCGACTGAAGGTCGCCAATTTGGCACTTCAGACGAATCTTCCCGATGGGATAGCTTCTCCCAGAATTGAAACTGCTGATGGCGGTGCTGGTAGGAGTCAATCGATGCATAGGGATATGTAGATGATGAAGCAAGCTCTTCGGGATAATGCTTATCGAAGAACCGAGATTAATGTGCATCCGATCCACCTTGACGTCATCGACATATCCAGTATAATATAGAGGATGATCGTACAGATTGGTTTTGATAAGCATATCCTGTAGAGTGAAGACAATATTAGGCATTGCACCTGTGCAAGCGCTGTCTTAGAGATCCGTCGACGAGCTCTCCCTGGTGAGATTGACCTGAGCCAGATATGCGTCGACATTCTGGAGTGCCTCACTCAGTACAAAGCGAACATCTTTTGAGAGCCTCAGGAGCTCATATAATGACAATTTGGCCGGTGTGTTGGCCAATTGTGTAAGAATGTCAAAATTATAGGGCCTCTCCAGCCCAGGTAGTGCATCTTTGCGGAGTGGTTTGTCGAAGAGGGTCTCCTTCGGTTTGGACTTGTCAGTCAGCGGAGGCTGAGCAGGTCCTGGAGCGTCAGCAGCGGCCGACTGGCATTCTTCAGCCGAGTTACCCGGTGTAGATTGGGATTGTGTACCAGACCGGGTGACGACAGCCGTAGCTTCTTCGACATCTGCCGAGATTGTACGGCAGGACTTGACTTTCCCACCCTTCTTCTTGCCGGTGGAGGGTGGTACGAGCTAAATCACTTCAGGTACCAAGTCCGGATGGACCCACATGACCTCCCCTCGTGATGTGGTGAGAGGCACTAGACCAGCAACCTGGTCTTGAGGAGGTGAAAGATTAGCGACCTCCATATTTGCTTAGGGGACGGGTACTACTCCATCTTGAGTCTTTGTCGGAGGGAAGCTGCCGAATTGGACTGACACCATGTTGGCAGCGACCATCACCTCCTCGAAATCAATGGCTAGGGCCTTGGAATCGATGAGGTTTTGGATGTACCATTTTAGTTGGGAGCAGTCTTGAGTAGCATGATGGACGTAGCGGTGGTAATGGCAGTACTTTGGGCTCTCCATCTCTGTAGGTCGAGGTTCACGCCTTGGAGGAGGGAGCTGAATTCGACCTTCTTGTATGAGCATAAAAAATGGGCTTGACATGGCTGTCTTCGAAGGCGTAAGTCATCTGCGGCCACTACTTCTTTGCCAGCTTCGTTTCAGTCTTCTGGGCAGTGTCGGCCACCATAGCATGTTTGCCCTTGTTGTCTCGATTATCGGAGGAATTGTCGCCGTTGTTGTTGTTAGCATAGGGCGTTTGCCCTTGTCCTCTGCATCCGAGATGTGCAATCCTAGTTGGCAAGCTTTTTTCAACTTGTCTTCTGCGCTAGTGGCACTGATGATGAAAGTCTTCCGATCCTTAAATTGACTGTCGCCCATCCAGAGGTTGATCGTAGGAAGCAGCCTCTTTTGGCAGATTTCAATTAAGAAAGAATATGGATTACCAGAGGGCAATTTCATCGTGGTTTGGCAAAACCGCTCAATGTAGTTCCTTGTCCGCTCCTTCTCACCTTGAACAACGTCCATGAGGGTGGATATTGTCACATCTTGTCCTACCTCGTAAAACCTTTCAAGGAACATGTTTTTGAAGTCGATGAAGGAATGGATGCAGTTGTCCGGCAGATTGCGGTACCAGTCGAATGCGACTCCCTCCAATGTGCCAATGAACAACCGTGTAAGGATAGCATCGTCATACGGCAGATGATCGGTTGTGACCTCAAAGTAGGTCACTTATCGGCTTGCAGAGGTCTTCCCGTCGTAGGGGTTGATGTTAAATGGCTTGTATCACGCAGGCAAGGGGACATCCCTCCATGCAGCGGGATATGGTTGTCGTATCTTCAAGTCCTGAGAGTATTCTCGTACGTAGAACATCGCATGGAGCTCCTGGACTTCTCTTCTTGCCTTTCTAGCCTTGTCCGTAGCACTGGGAGCCGTTATTCCGGGTGGATTGTCACCCGGGGTTGGTGCAGTTACGTTCGAGTCCGCATTGACGGTGGGACACAAACTTATATGATCAGGCGTCCTTCCTTGAAGAGTTGGTAGGGCCGCCTCAATTTCTTCTACCTACTTCACTAAGGTATGAAGTATGGCCTCAAGAGTGTCGAGGTGCTGTCGATCGCTGGGACCGTCTTGAACATTCCCAGTCATGAATGTTGTTCTTACACGAGGGACGGTGGAAGGTACGATAGAAGACGTGCTCTCCGAATCATACCCTCGCAGAGAGAAGTCGTCGGGATACGTAGGGATGTCCTCCTCCGATTCGGACTCGGAGGAAGTGTTACCCCCTGCATCGGAGGTGGCTTCATCTTAGGACCCATGGACATCTGGGTCCGTTGCATCTGTTGGGGGAACTGTCTTCCCCGGTTGATCTTCTTGGAAAACCATATTTTTATGGATGTTCCGAGGGGTGTTATCCCCAGCTTCGACTACCCCCTGAGGTGCAGTTGACGAATACCCCAGTGTTGAAGGTTTCGTCTTTGAGCGGGTGCCCTGGTAAACTCCTCCTGAGGTGGTTGTGGACAGCCGCTTGGATGTGAGTTTTCTGGCCACGCTAGTTGAGATCGTCGGGCTGGAAACATTTATCTTCTTTTCCGCCTTGTCGGCAGGGATCTTCTGAGCAGAATTGTAGGAGGCGACATGAAGCACCTCGTCTCTTGAGCTTTGTTGCAGGACCGATCCTGGCTAGTGCAGTCATTGGAAGACGAACTGCCGGTTCTCTTGTACTGCCGCCTTGCTGCAGCAGCAGTTGACAATGACTTGAGTGCAGTGGTGTCCATAAAAGGCCTTCTTGCACACCAAGCTCTCTTCTTTTTCCTTACGCTTGTGACGAATCACATCACATAAGTTACTCATTTTGTGGGCCCGGGAGTACCGAGCACACGAGTGTGTTGGTACCATATTTGCTCCCTGATTAGGAGACTCTTGGGAACTACTCTGTCCGTTTGCCATCGGGGGCTGGACACGGTCGGTTCTGTACAATTTTCCATCAGAGGCCCGCCTAACAGTAAGCGGAGCTCCTGATGGTCAGAGGTTGGGACAGCTGACTGAGCTCGACGAGCCCGCGCTGCCCTAGACTTCTTCCCTCTAGCACCCAAGGGCGCATAATAGGAAGAGTCCAAATTGTGCCGTATAGAGTCTGGCATATTCTTATAGGAGCATATAAGGTCAGGACCGCATGAGAGGCGGTCGAAGACTGAACCTGAGCCGCATGGAGCAGATGGTCTGCGGCTGGGATTGGTGGCCGTATGAGCATTTATGCGGCTGGCATTTGTGGCCGCATCAGCATTCATGCGGCTAGCATTTGTGGCCGCATTAGCATTCATGCAGCTAGCATTTGTGGTCACATAAGAATTCATGCGACTGGATTTGGCTGCCGCACGGACATTCATGCGGCTGGCATTTGTGGCCGCATCAGCATTCGTGCGGCTGGCATTTATGGCCGTACCAGCATTCATGCGGCTGAATTTGGCTGCCGCAGGAACATTCATGCGGCTGGATTTAGTGGCCACATGAGCCTTCATGCGGCTGGAATTGTTGGCCGCATGATCCCTCTCCATGCGGCTGGCATCCTTATGCGGCTTCTTCCTGAACCGTATAGTGTCCCCATTTGCTTCCTCAAGTCCAGCATCGTAGTAATTTCCTCTGCCAGACTTGAGAATAGCAGTGTCCTCTGCAGCCTAAAGTGGGCCCGTATGGGAGTCTTCTACGCCATCCCGGGCAGCAGAGAACGCCTCTTCCAGAGCTTGGGGAGGAGCGAAAGTCTTGGGCCTCCACTCCTTGCGGGCCTTCTTCGTGCGGACTCGCTTCTGGACCGGGCCAGCACTCCCGTCGGAGAGCATTTCTTCAAACGTGTGCTAGTCGAAGCGGACGACAGCATCTGTTGCGTGGAGCTAAGTTTGGCTGCGTCCGATTGCGTCACCAACTTCTCAGGAGTGGAGAAGTTAGTCCCCAGCAGAGTCGCCATCGTGTTTGCCATTGATTATAAAAGAACAGAACAGTTTTATGGGAGGACTGAACTTTTAATTCACAATACAAACTCGCTCGTACAAAGAGAGCCTAAGAACAAAACCTAGGAAAAGCAATCTAAGTACAATTGTTTAGTTTTTTTAGAGGATGACGGTAGAGGCTCGGGAGAGTGCTATCAACTCTGCCTTACTCCTTAGACGATCGGACGTAGCTTCTGCTTTGGCCAGGAAATGCTCTCCGTGTGTGTGGGTTGCTAGTCTCTATGCTCCGGCTTTGTGTGTCTTTGTAAGGGAACAACACCTTGTTATTTATAGGAATTGTGATGAGCGGGGTGTGCAGTAACTGCACCTTAAAAAGTGGACGGTTGGGGATTGGGTAAGATTAACCTTAATCTGTTTGTTGGAAATCAATCTGGGCTGTTGAGTTGGTTGCAATAAATCTGTATTGTTATGATTTGTTAGTTGCAATAAATCTGAGTGGATAAGTCTTAGTCAATCTTTTGCCACGTGTCCCAACTTCTATTTATCCTGCGAGCCGTATGAACGGGGCATCCTGGCAGAGCCGCATGAGGGTGGTCTGCTAATTGTACCGCATGAGGGTCCTTACAACTGAGCCGTATGAGGATGGCCTCACAACCGAGCCGCATGAGGATAGACTCACAACCGAACAGCATGAGGGTGGCCCCACAACCGAGCCGCATGAGGATGGCCTCACAACCGAGCCCCATGAGGGTGGCCCCACAACTGAACCGTATGAGGGTGGCCCCCAAACTGAACCGTATAAAGGTGGCCCCCACAACTGAGCCGCATGAGGGTGGCCTCATGTCAGAGCCGCATAGAAGTCTTTGAAGCGATCCATATAAGGAGATTTGGAATTGGTGGATCGTGCCAGCTATAAGGATTTTTCTCGTCTCTCTAGGATCACGTCATTATGTCAGAGTCATCATTTTACCTTTATGTCAGAGCTGTCAATTCTTTGTGTCAGAGCTGCCGCATTGCGTTAGAGCATTTAATGAGCCAACTGCACAGAGTAGTTATGGCCAGCAGTAGAGGCCTATTTTTGAACCGTATAGGGCCACGTGGCTTTTCCTGAGCCACATGGAGCTATCGGGGACTTTCGAGCCGCATGAAGCTCTAAGGGACTTTTGAGCCGCATGAGGCTCTAAGGAACTTTTGAGCCGCATGAAGCTCTAAAGGATGTTTGAGTCGCATGAAGCTCTAAGGGACTTTTGAGCCGCATGAGACTCCCTCTGTTTTGAGCCGCATGGACTTTTCTGTTCTTTTTCATGCTTCTACACAGGTATAGAGAAGCAAAATAAATAACATGAGACGAACATAGCTTAATAAAGTCTAATATTTAATAATGGAGAAAACAGATGGAAGGAGGGAGCAATTGGAAGGGTACAAAATTGGATATATATAAAGAGATAAATATGAGTTCCTTGTGCATGTGACTTGCTTCTGTAACTGTATTTATGTGGACTTGTCACTGTTGTGTTTTTCTTTATCTTTCTATATATGCATTTGCAAGATAAATTTATCTAGTAACATGATATAAAAGATTGAAACATGGAAACCTGCCAACATCAAGCTACGCTCAACACACTCATGGAATCAAAACTTTGAACACATGAAACATAATCATCTGTAAAATGTACCTTTATATTGTGGTTGTTGTTGGGACGCAGGATAACTGTTCTGTTGCTAGCTTCTTTCCCCAACTATACCTTTATATTGTGTTTGTTTTGATAGACGGTGAAGAAAATCGAAACGTCCTCATTTCGTCGGGATACTGTTCTATTTCTTCCCTTTTAAAGGCATTGGCGTCGTTGGAATTGGTTTTTTTCTTGCAAAATCTCTGCAATAGTTTTTTATGGTTTCTATATAATGTTATGATTGTTCCCATTTTCATGAAAACTCTTTTCTAAGGGATTATTCTGTCAAGGTGCTCCAGATATGGGACAAATACCTGATCCCTTTCATGACCTACTTTGTTTTACTCCTTTCTCTTGATATTTCATGATTAGATTTGATTTTTAGGCCTGACAATTATATGGACTGATTTGGTTGTCTTCTTTTTTTCTCATGATTTCACTGGTGTTCCTGCTGTCGTTGATCTTTCATGATTATTGGTTATGTGGCCAAGTTTTGATGTGGACAATTTTGGTAGTTGTAAATATATATATATGTATTTGGATATTCTATTTTGAGAATGTAATGAAGATGTTGATATGTACTCTATTTTGAGAAATGTAATAAAGATGGTGATATATAACGTTAATTTGATTTTTAGGCCTGACAATTATATGGACTGATTTGGATATGCTAATTTGAATAGTATAAAGTGTTATAAATGTGCTGCATTGAGCCTATACATATTATCTATTCATAACGTTTTATAAAAGTCCTGAATTGTGCACTATATATTAAATATTCATAACGCCATTATAGAAACTACTCATGACGGTTTTTTATAACGCTTTTAAAAAACATTTATAACACCCGTTTTCATAACGGTTGCTTTAAAAAAAAGCGTCATAGTTTGTCATTAATGACGCTTTTTAGCTGTCATTAAAAGGGTTTTTTGTTGTAGTGAACGCCTTACACCTTGTATTTTTATCCGAAGGGCACAATAACTTCACAACCCCGAGCTTTAATCCGAAGGACTCGCGACTTCAGAATAGGAGAGAGAAGCTTTTATATACCAAGCTTTTACAACTCGAACATACTTCTAAACCGAGATCGCACTTGGAAGTAGAAGGCTAGAGACATGATCTTGGAGATGGAAAGGTTTACCTCAGAGACTTTCTCACTACAGGATTGAAGATTGGATTGTAGGTGAGATGATTATGATATAAAAATTCATCTCTATTTATTAGCTTTTTGTGAACAGAATTCGGCCAGAATTCGGATGCAGATTTGAATTTTTCGAACGTTAGACGCCACAGAATCTAGGATTCCACAACTAACTAAAACTATAAAAAAACTTAGAGACTGAGTTCGGTCCAAATTCCGTGTTGAGATTAAGTAAGAATTTTGGTTTGTTTTAGAATAGTTTTTTGGGTTTTGGTTAGGCTTTTTATAAATGGGTTTAAGGCCTTTGCTTGACTAGACTTCGTTTTGTGGATTGAGTGGACGTTTGGAGTATCAATGCAACTCGATGTACATGATGTCCTAGACTCAAATAAAATATTAGATTACATCAATGAAGAGACACAAGAATTGACAACTTTGTTGATCCAGCATGTTGAAGCAGATGCCATGTCTTTTGTGTGTAGTATCTTTTCTTGTAACTGAGCTCTTGTATTAAGCTTGATTATGTCGATTATCAAAATCAAGTTGACCAAGACAATTTGTGTCAACAATCTCCCCTATTATGATAATTGACAAACCATGCCAATACAACTCAATTATCAGGTAGCCTTTGACCGATGTGTAAGCTCCCCCGTAGTTTATAAATAGCTTTTGAACAAAATACAAGCTCCCCATAGATCAATAGTTTATCTAAGTAATGTACGTGTTACATAGGTTATCTGTAATTTCTATAGAGCCTAAAAAAATCTTATTTTGACTTGTACACATTCATCATATATCATTTAATCATATTACCATAGCTTGATGAGCAAGTGAAATATATATATATGGTTAAAATAGTATTTGTATTAACCAAGTAAAACATTTTCATATAGTAAACTATAACAAAGACATAAAAAAAATTGTACATATAGTATGCATATTGAAAGGATAAAGTATGCAAATATAGTTACTCTATAGTAGTATTTTCTCCAAATAGGCAGAGTTTGTATTTTTGTCCCCCTTTGTCATTTATCATAAGGTAGGAACATTCTAAATAACAAAAAAATAACATGAACATAGCTTTATTATAGATTAACATTCATAAAAGAAAATTCAACCAAAGGCATGAGTAACCATGATATACATTCTGATTTTATAAGAGTATCATGAGGTTGTCACGACCCACACCCAAAAATTCGAGCATTTGTCGTAGGTACGTCCAACCTACACTGCAGTGTCAGTGGTATTACGTTGTCTCAACCTCAACAAATTCATCCAATGAAACCACATAGTTTCTATATTCCTTGTCATTTCCAATTTCATAATTAAACTAAGAGCAACTAAAATATACTCAATCACCAAGCTAGAGAGGACATGTAGCAAATGAATATATAATCTCAAGAGTCAAATAATGCGAAATGCCAATCCACTGATCCAAGTCAAATAAACATTAAATAAAATACACAACTAAAAAGGTTCTTGGAGACAAATTCGGCCAAAACTAACTGTCATCTAACTAACTATCATCTACATACGGCAACTCTGCTAAGGTCGCCTCATGATCACCCTATATGCCAAGATCAGCCTCTCCTATAGTACGCTCATAATAAGTAGGGCATAAGTCTTCTAACTCATCACCTAAAAATAGTTATACAATTAGGATTTGAACCAGTACATATATGACAAGCTATTCAAAATATGATAGAAATTACAAAACATGAAATAGCATATGTGATATAAACTAGTAGGTAAAATTGACATCATAATATAGCAAGAAAATGGAACAGATAAACTCTATAACAAGACATAGTAACTAGAAGGAAACATGTAAATATGATGACATGTCATATGATGACGAAAATAAGGTAAATCAAGTGAATCGACACCTATCTAAGTGTGTTAAAATATCATATTCGACATGTGAACGGCTAAGGATAAATTTGGCCAACCGCACATGTCGTATATGGCTGCTATTCGTCATGAAAGACCATGGGATGAAAAAATAGTTCACATGTCTACTAAGGTATTTTCTCGTCCGACTAGTACTTATGGATTCAAACAGGTGACTAACACGGTAATCATGTAAATACAATAGTCACGAACGAAGTAATCACAAAATATGATATATGTATGGAATCCAAAATACTAACCCCATGTAATAAGCGTGTCAGCAAAAGAGGAGATGAATATGTATAACTTGTAATGGAAAAACTATCAGGAAATAAAAGCAATCAGTATATCTACTTGCCTGTGGTTCTTCTCTATGGATACGGGTCGAGCACTGAGTTAGAGTCCAAAGAACCTATATTTAAAACTTAATCAAATCAATAGATGAATTTTAAGAAAATAACAATTTATCCATTTCATGTTTAGCTTCTAGGTCCATCACTTATATCTAACCTGTTAAGTATGCTATCTGGGTCAATAATATACAATAACGTTATGAGCTCTACGTCTGTCTTCTATACTTTGTCAATCTTACTTGTTTTCTAACTAACTCGGTGTACAAACTAAGCCACTACTACCTATGTTAGACTTTTGGCAGATCAATAAGGGTTTAGAAAAATTTAGCAAATTCTATCTATTCACTAATATGTTTTTAAGTTCATATCTTCCTATATCTCTAATTATTCCTGCAACCTGTACTACCTACCTATATGAATATTTAACCCTATTCTTAATTATATTACATACTCATTATCTACTGATACTTACACATCAATTCTCCTACACCAAATTGGCATCCCTATTAGCTCATGCATATGTTATGACTACTAAAATTATATTATACATTCAAACTTGTTACCCTTATGATCCATTTTACTTTACTGCTTCAATAATAAACCCCACACCTATCCCCATATGACCAGTAATTGTACTACACAAACCCACTGATACCCTGAACATCAAGACACAAAACTTCACAAACTAAACACATACTCTCTCCTTTCCCGCATGTACTGCTACGCAGTCTACATATTCCTTGTCTTCACAGAGACATTTACTTCTAATCCTTAACATTGATGATGCTAATTGCAGCATCCTACAATTGATACTCATAAGAACTGTTATGCGGAAATAGACAACTACACTACAGAACACACAGTACCTAGCATAAAAGTGTCCAACCAGGACCCTATACTCAAATTTATCTCTATGATACATATACCACAGGATTTACATATTTAATGCACAACATGTGATGATATTGACATGATAGAGTACCTTACACTAGTTACTGCAATCTGTACAGCTCCTTGACCTTAAGATATACCCCCCAAATCCACCAATGCTCCGTCTACAAGGACATTGGGTACTCACTGATATATATAAGCACACATGATATAGACTGCTCTCTCTATAACTACTACAGGTGCACCAATTCCCCATGCTGACACCAGCTATACACACATAACTTGCTTACCCAGATATATTGCCTAAAGCTTAGTTAACCCTACAGGTCTCCTCACACTTAAGCCTGCGCATAATCTATACTTGCATTAGGCATGTATCTTAGTCCTATCCCTGTTGCTACCTGATGTCACAGAATATAAGTGCTGCTTAGTACATACACAAGGATATGTGATCCCACATACATAACCACACATAGGAGTTTGTACACGAAGACTAATACACCACCCATGTTACTTGTAGTACTGTTATTGGTACTTGTACGTAAACTGATATATTAACCTTACCAAACTAATACCCCTATAGACTCCAGTCCCACCTAGATACTAGGCTGCCAGCTGCCTATTCACTACTACAATGTACTGCAGCTCCCAATATTTGCTGCTGTTACCTACATTTATTTAGATACTAGTACCCACAACATACAAGTACCTAAATACTTGTACCTCTGAACTCCCACTCTACTGCCATACAGGAACCCCAATTGGTTACTAATGTTGGATACCAGTACACCCTAATTTCTGCCTATAGGATGGATATTCCATCATGTACACAACTCTAATCATAATTTATGAAGGCACCCCGATAGGTACACACTATGTATCCTATATTTTTGATTTCCTATTATTACCTACAGATATAGACTCATCATGATGGCACACAGCCTCTATATATGCAATTGCACGTCTATTATGTTCTAGTAACTAAAACCTACCTCTAAACACAGAATCCTCTAATCCATATTGTTGGTACATCTCCTGAGCATATTGTTAACAAAAATCCCCTCCTTAGGATTTCATCCAACACCCGAGGTCCCACCTTACTCTCTTGTTAAAGACAAGCATTTACAGAGTTTCAAGGAAGAAGAAGGTTACCTATTGGAGATGGGTAGATGTTTGACTGTATTTTTCGATTGATTCTACTCCTCTTCAATCTTGTTTTTGCGGTGGAGAAAAGTAGGGTTGATAGATGAGAAGAGGATCGGCTGCCTCTATCATCTATTTATGTCATTTTGATCATAGGGAAAATAGATAGGGAAATTTGATATAAATTTAGATTTTTACGCTCTAAAGGATTAGGTGAAATTTCCTATTCGAATTTGGATCACATTTGAATTCCCAATATTTGCACTCAAGCCCTTTAACATTTTGGTTTTACAAAACCCACCTTTCCAATGTTTCTTAAACTAATATTTACAAATTATATATATATATATATATATATATATATATATATATATATATATATATATATATATATATATATATATATATATATATATATATATATATATATATTAAAAAAATATTTATATATATTAAAAATATATATTTATATATATATATATATATATATATATATAAAAGAAAAAAAATATATATATATATAATGGAATATAAATTGGTCCAAGGGTTTACAAATCTACCCTCCTTAAACAAATTTTCTCCTTAAAATTAAAAGATAGACACAAGGTAGAAATATACCTCACAGGTCGAAATGGTAAGGGTATCGCTCGCGTATCTCGTCTTCTCTGTCCCATGTGGATTCTCCGGAAGAATGATGTGTCACGACCCGCACCTGATTTAGGAGCACGAGGATGTGGGTACGTCCAGCCTACACCGTAGTGGCGGCTGTAGAACGTTAAAAAGGTTGTCTATAATATCTCATCTTGCAATACGAAATATAAACCTGTCATCTCCGCACCGAGGAATAATATGACGTATTAAATATATAACTCAATCACAATTTCTGGAGGAAGATAAGCACGATAATTGGATAGAAGATAAATAAAATAAAGTCTGAATAGTGGCAAGAGTCATAACACAAATAAGTCTAAAAGTCTAAGACAATATCACATATCCCGAAATAACATAACAGACCAAGTGTATCATTCTGGAGGCAAATCCAACAAAACCTAGCTAATACTAAGTCACTACTGGAGGTACATCTTCTATGAGCACCGACCCATAGGCAGGCCCTGGTCAGTATCCTCATCTATCCTAAACCCGTAATAGGTCGTGCAATAGGCCTCAAAGTCCTCTAAAAAATAATATCTAGTCAGGATTGGAGCGAAGTACCGACACTAACAGTAGTTTCATTAAATTGACAAGTGCTATATTATGTAGGTTATAATGAAGTACATGATAGATATAAAAACTAAATAGTACAAAGTACAAGATAAACTGGTAATCATGTCATGGTATGTGAATATGTAGTAAAACTACAATATGATGTAACACAGGTAATCTGAGTATAATAAGTAATATAAATGGTGCTTTGAGGTATTAGGGTTATATGATCGGCTTGGGTCAAGATCAGGCTATTCCAGTTGACCGGCTATGCACAAGTACAAGTACAGATAAATCTAGAAATCAAGCCGGCCATACATAAAAAGCTATACATAAGTACAAGTAAGGTCAGGCTACACCCTTCGTGTGGCAAGGGTGAGCTATGCACAAGCAAGTAAATCAGTAAGGGTATGATCACATAAGCTCAAATGACTCTCCAATTTTCTAAATAGTATAATGGATCTAGCCATGTCACATTACGACATAGGATTCAAAAGCAGGGGCTAGCCCACTCCCAAATCGGTGTCTATACATGTACAAGAACAATAAGAAGCAAGTACCAGTATACTAGGTTAGACCAGGAATGACATCTCATGACAGGATCCAGTATATACTAGTCTGTGTATGTTCAAATCAGAAATCAAGTAAAACACTAAAACAGAATAAATAGAAAGTATCAAAGTAATAAAAACTATCAAAGAATGTACTCGCCAGCGGTCCTAAGTAGTAAATGTGAATCGAGGCCCAAAGTGGAGTCACAAAGGCTTATATATATATATATATATATATATATATATATATATATATATATATATATATATATATATATATATATATATATATATAGAGAGAGAGAGAGAGAAGAGATTCGTATCCCCTCACTTTTTGTATCCCCAAGAATCCCCATGTTAACAATCGTTGGATCTAGTTTAAGTTATCTTATCTTAATCGTTGATTTGAACCATTCAAATCAATGGTTAAGATTAGATGACTTAAACAACATCCAATGGTGAATAATATGGGGATGCCCGAGGATGCAAAAAATGAGGGGATACGGATCCTTTCTCATATATATATATATATATATATATATATATATATATATATATATATATATATATATATATATATATATATATGAGAAATATGAGTTTAACTCTCTCTCCACCCTGTTGAGAGCGCCGCGCACCCTAAACCCAAATCCACCGATTCCGGCTTGGCCTTTGGCCGGGCCGGCGTCCCTCCCCTGCGAACGGATCACTTGACCTTCGTAGTTCTCTTTTGACGGTTTCATGGCGGCGAAAACCTTCGCTGAGGTGGTTGGGCCTCCTTCGGAGGCCCTATCCATCTCTATTCGACCTCCCTTCTTTTCAAGGGGGGTTCCGATGATCTCCTTTTCGGAAGAAGATGAACAAATCCTTATTCAGCCTTTTCGGTTTGCGTTGATTGGGAAGTTCTCCCATGCCCACCCTCCCATCGACGTGATTAGAAAGTGCTTCATGGGCTTCCAATTCGCCGGAGAAGTGCAGGTTGGGGTGATCGACCCCAAACATATTGTTATTCGTCCTTCTCCTGAGATTGATTTTCTACGTCTTCGGGCGCGTGAGATCTGGTATGTTGCTAAAGCTCCCATGCGTGTTTTCAGATGGTCCAAAGATTTCTTTGCAACCCAAGAATCTCCTCTTGTTCCTACATGGGTCTCTTTGCCTGGACTCCCCCATCAACTCTTTGCGAAGAATGCTCTCTTTTCGATTGTCTTAGGTATTGGGACTCCACTCAAGCTTGACAAAGCTACTGAAGAATTTTTTCATTCTAGTACTGCTCATGTTTTCGTGGAGGTGGACGCGAGTAAACCCCTTCCCACGTTTGTCCGTATTAATCTGCCTAGTGGACGGACCTTTTTGCAGAAAATTGAATATGAGTCTTCTCCAAAATTCTGCTCTGTATGCAAGCATCAAGGACATACACGTGAGCTTTGTAAAGCTCACTCGGCCAATTCTGGGAATTCGCCTCAGCTCAAACAGAAAGAAGTTATGATTGAACCGACCCCTAATAATCCTTCAGTGGAGACCACCATCATTGAACAAGGAGAACCTTCTAATCAAGTCATGTCAGTGGTTGACACGGCCATTAATGACCAACCGTCAGCAGTTGATCGATTGGATTCTTTGGACAATACTACACATCCCGATGACAATGCTCAAACTATTCCCGCAGCCATTACTCCTCCTGTCAATCTAATGCACTTGGTGTCACCTCATCCTTCACCCCTATCTTCTCCAAACCCGAACACCATCATCCCTCCTCTCCCTAGTTCAGCTGTCCCTCCTCCCCCTAGTTCGGCTGTCCCTCCTTCGACTGTGGATCCACTTGAAGAAGGAGAGATACATTCATTAGCGGACGAAGTTGAAGCTGAGGATAATCGCAACCTTGCTGATCATCCCTCTGAAACAGGTCAGGAACCCCTTGCTGCCTCATTTGTGGGAGAGACTGCGGCTGAGCCTACCCAACCGGACCATCCTTCCTCGGCAGGAGAGACTGCGGCAGAGCTTTCTACTCGTCCGTACCAACCTATATCTATTGATACGAATGATGACAGACCTCCTCGTCCCCCAGTCATCCCAGGGAGTCAAAAGAAAAAGAAAGTTCCCCCACTACCCGTCCATCGCAACCTCCGATCAATAGCTAAGCTCACACAAACTCCTCCCCCACCATCCTCCTCTAATGCTTAAAATCCTCTGTTGGAACATCAGGGGTATTGCTGATCCAATAGGTCTTAAAAGATTGAAGTCTCTATACTAATAAAGTCTCCCTTGTGATTATTGTTGAACCTAAGGTTCACCATGATAAGTTGTTAACCTATCAACTTAAACTTGGTTTTCAATGATCCTTCTCTAATGACCGAGGGAATATTTGGATTATGGCAAGGCATGATATGGAGTTGCAGACTATTGACTCCTTCGATCAATGCCTCACAGTGTCGATTTCTTCCTCCTTATTACCATCTGTTGTGTCTTTGACTGCAGTCCATGGGAATAATACTAAAGAAGGGCGCCGCTTCCTTTGGGATCATTTACTCATGATACGGGCTAGATGGTCGAGTCTATGGCTTGTCGTGGGGGATTTTAATGCCATTACCCATCAGAAGGAGAAGTTTGGTAGGTTACCTCCTTGCAGTGTTTCTATGAAAGAATTCTCGACATTTCAAATTGCGGTGGGTCTTTCTGAAGTTCCTTATACTGGCAATTGCTTTATCTGGGTTGATTGACAGTATGGCTCTCCTAAACAAGGCTCTCGCTTGGATAGGGTCTTGGTTGATCCTAAATGGTTGGAATGGGCTCCGTTATCGGTGGTCACCCATTTGAATAGATCTGAGTCAGATCTTGCTCCTATATTGCTTTCATTAGAGAGTGAGAAGCCTGACACTCCTCGTCCTTTCCGTTTTCTGTATTTTTTGAAAGATCATGATTCGTTCTTGCCTACTGTGGAGTTAGCTTGGCGTTCGGTTGATCATGTTAACAGTATGGTTCGGATTGGTCTTCGACTTGCTGCTACTAGGAAGGCGTTATCGGCTTGGAGTAAATCTACATTTGGTTATATATTTCAGGAAGTTAAGAAGGATGAAGACAATGTGACTTCTCTTAAGGCGGCTTGTGAGATGGATCCTTCGCTTCATCCTCAGTGGCTGCTTGCTAGAGCCCAGTTGAAGCAGCGTTTACGTATTGAAGATGCATACTGGAAACAAAAAGCTAGGATGAAATGGGATGAGGCTGGGGACAGAAATACGAAGTTCTATCATTCTTGTGCTTCATCTAAGAGAAACTGTCTGCATATTCATCACCTACTCTCTGAGGACGGTCGATCTCTTTCTAATCTGACTGATATTCAACAATAAGCCAATGAATATTACAGTAAGGTTTTCACTCCTTCTCACTTCTCTATTGATGATGAATATTTTGCTCATATTCCTAGCATTATTACTCATGAAGACAATGATATTCTGCTTGCTAAACCTTCTATGGAGGAAGTACTTGCCACTGTCAAAAGCATGGATCACAATAGTACTGCGGGTCCTGATGGATTCTCGGGTTTATTCTTTATAGCATGCTGGCCTATTAT